>JAFFST010048977.1:98162-108276 GCA_022414735.1 Noturus placidus | reverse complement strand
TTTATTTGTTGAAAAAGTTTGAAATATCCAATAAATTTCGTTCCACTTCATGATTGTGTCCCACCTGTTGTTGATTCTTCACAAAAAATTACAGTTTTATATCTTTATGTTTGAGGTCTGAAATGTGGCAAAAGTTCGAACAGTTCAAGGGGGTCGAATACTTTCGCAAGGCACTGTATATATGAGTGTGTGTGTGTGTGTGTATATATATATATATTTGTGTGTATATAGAAAGCTGTTAAAATTGTCTTTGTTGTTCACAAAAATGCTCTGGATGTCAGGGATATAAAACAATTGCAAACAAAACACAGGTTTAAAAAAAAAGAAAAAAGATTTATATATATATATAATCTTTGTTAAATATGGGTGTGCAACAATTATTCGCACTTTTATTCAATACTTTGTGCTACCTCCCTATACCAAGATAGCAGCTCTGAGTCTTCTCCTATAATACATGATGACGTTGAAGAATACATGGCAAGGGATCTGAGACCATTCCTCCATACAGAATCTCTCCAGATTCTTCAAATTTCGAGGTCCATGTTGGTGGACTCTCCTCTTCAGTCCCTCAATTGTCCTCAGCGTGAAAAGATAGGTCTTGATATCATATAGCCACTGTTGGAAAGGGGTTAAATATGCAGAAGATGCTGGAAAGTAAAGAATGTGCAGGACCTGGAGGATTTTTCAGAACAATACGGGGAACTTAACTGCTCAGGACAAACAACGGACTCAACCATGAACAACCATCGCAAAATATAAACACAGTTGTTGATCATCCCGGTAACAACACACTGTATTATGAATCAAGAGTATGTAAATGTTTGAACCGGTTCATTTGTGTAAATTCACTTATTATTGCGTCTTGTGGACTATATGGAAACATTTATGTGAAATAACTTATTCAGGGCAGTACTAAATTTTTATTTAATTTTTTAAGTTTTATGATCCCTCTTATTTTTTTCATTACTAACATTTTGCAGATTCTGCAAGGGGTATGTAAACTCATGAGCCCAACGGCATGTATGGCAATAAATCAGAAAGCTTAGTCTTTATAAAATTACATTCAAATGTGTTCCGAATGGATGTTCTTTTCGACCCGTTCTGAGGGAGACTCTTCAGAGTTCTGACTGTCAGCGCAGGGTATGGGCAAGTCACAAAACATACAGTTCATGCTTCACAACTGATTTATTGAAAATTAGGGAAGTTTGCATACAAGTTGCATTCATTTGACACCATCTTAATATGGCTACAGTAACACACATATTTGGTCCTTGCAATACAGTTTCAGGGCAAAAACAGTCCATCAAATGTAAGCCTTTAATAAACCACTAACAGCCCTTAAATACTAATACCAACTGTGTGAATCGCAAGTGAAGCAGCCCTGTTACAAAACAATACAAGATTTTAAAAAATGGCAGTGGCCTACTTAAAAAGATTGTGTACAAACTCCAAAATACACCTATATTTACACAGCATATCTATATATCTATGACTTCTCACTTTAAAAACATGGCACAAGCAATGCTGTCTCTTTCCCCAGTGTTTAGCAATTCAATAAACAGAGACCCCGAGAAAGTCAACATTTTCAAAATTCTGTTCCTGCTGAATTAATCGAACATGAACAGTGAATTCAGAGAGTAAGTTGTGAACCATGTGAGGGTCTCTGAAGAAGCACTAGACAAGATGGAAAAACTGAGGACAATGAAGCACGTCAGCAGACACAACAATGACAGGAATGAATAACGTTTATTTAATGTAAATGTAGCATTTACAGGCTATAAACTGTACTCAAAAACATTTGCAAAGGCAGTCAGTTCTCTTTTAGTCCTCGTCCTGACAGGTAAAAAGGTCTCAAGTCTGTAAACCAGGCTTTAGTGTGTCATCCACCAGGTGTCACAGTAGTATGCACTAAAGTGAGCGCAACCAACCATCTTCTGCTCCATTTCCCCCTTAAGCCTGTTGCTCTAAACTAAACGAGGCTAGACTGTGGAGTTTCTGGTTATCTGTGGTCCACAAGCTTCTTAAAGAGAGGTAAGAAAGTCTTTCAGACCGCCTTTCTTACTCTTCTGGCTGTCCTCAAGCATCAGAATCTTCTTAAGACGTGAGAAAACAGCTTTTTTCCCGCTGCTTGACGTCAAGGAGTCTGTGCATTCAGATGGTCTTGCCCTATGGAGGAGATTTAAATAAATCAGTTATGGTACACGGTTAGACACTCTACTAAGCAAATTTAAAGGTGGCTCAATTTCTCCAAGGCCATGTTATCTAGAGTTAATATGCATTTTGTTGTGTCAGCAAAAGTCAGAGTGAGACTGGCATAATGGAGAATGCACCTACAGTGGAGTGCATAAGTTTGCGCACCCTAAAAATTATTTATACCATGAAGGTAGTACTTTCACTTTCCTGCATGTTCCTTCTTTCCACTATTAACCAAAACAGTCAAATATTCTACATCAAGATATTAATTAGATTTTCTTAAACTATGCTATTAATATCAGTTCAAATGTTTCCATCTTCTTACATTTCTGAATGTTAAATGAATATTCTCAAATACCATATAAGCCTAATAAAGTATCTAAAGTTATTTCTGACTTCTTGCATATCTTCTGTGCAGCTTTTGGACTTTTATACCGTTCTCTTTATAATTGTTTCCCTCCACATTTGGGATTTTTTGAGCAGAAACCCTATCCATTTTTCATTTAACATAAAACATCTTTGCAGACAAATTTTAATACAGATATATGTACATTTCCACATACATTTTTATCCATTATCCATTTATTTGTATCCACTACTGAATATATAGTGGATGCAAAGTACCCTCCACTAATATTGGCACCCTTGGTAAATATGAGCAAAGAATGCTGTGAAAAATTGTCTTTATTGTTTAACCTTTTGTTTAAAAAAAAATCACAAAAATACTCTACTCCCATAGAGCAGATTTATACAAAATTATTTATACATTGCCCTCCACCAATATTTTATATATCATTTATCATTTACATATTGATATAATGGTAAGGATCATAAGTTAAAAGATGAGATGATGTTAATGAAGCCAAGATGAGATTTTAAGATGAGATTTTTTGCTTTGATTTTCCCAATTTGGTCCCCTGCCTATTCTCAGCCACCCACCAGCCCTCCCATCATACTCAGTTTTCACTTATTTCTCATGCTGAGTCACAAGGTAGCGTAACACGTGTATGCCTAACACTCTTCCGGCTACACGGGCTCACAGATGCCCATGATTGGCTAGTGTCACTGTGATTGACAGGGGAGGGAGAGCATATGCCCTTCCCACCCAGAGGGCATGGCCAATTTTGCTCCCTTGGCTCCTAGCCATCGTCGGAGGAGATAACTTTTTCATTTCAAATAGAACAGCACGTGAAGCAACTTACACTGGTGTTCTGCTTGGTGTTTTTTTATGGAGGTTGGGCTTAGGTGTCACTTTGTTTACAGACTGAGGAGTCCTACATTTTGACATGCTCACTGGGGTGTTCTTTGGTAAAGTCCCCAGAAAATCCCTGTTCATCCCAATTTGCCTGGACGTATTATTACACGAGAGGCAGGTGGCCATCTAGAAGACAAAAAAAGTAACTCTGCATCAGCAAAGAAGCAACAATTCATTAGTCATTACAAGTCATCAAAATGAAAATGTGCAATGAAATTCACATACATAGCAGGTGTAATTGAATCAATAATCATTCTCTACTGTAAAATGTCAAAAATGACATTTCAGTGGAGGTATGGTTGGAGTGGAGGAAGGGGTGAGAGTGAATGTGGTGCTGGTTGGGAGGATCAGCACTAATGAATCATATCTGTGGAGTGATGGCTGTGCTGGAATTGCTGATTATTATTGTGAGTCATTACAGTTGGGTACAACATGTGCGTCATAAAATGCCTCCTGCGTAAACAACCGTGTACTGTGTTTGAGATGACCTGCTGGGAAATAAAGCTATTTGAGCTGTTGAATGTGATGCTTGTGAAATTTTGTTGAATGAAAAAAAATAAAAACCTGCATATGCATCATTAAATATTCCATATGATACTTTTAAATGTTTATACCCATAAACCAAAACGGACGAAAAAGACATTCAGTAACATATGTAACATCAAATCAGCTCCTTCTAAAGTTAATCATTATAAAAAGACAGCATGGTACATTTCAGGAAGTGTATATACTGTATAAAAAGTTAAGTGAAATACATGACGTTTCGATTGGATGTTTCGATGGGCTGTAGGATGTGAAACTAGTGAATGTTCAAAAATGTTAGATTTACACAGTGTGAGGATGTATTGACATACAGATATACAGTCCTGTTGGATAAGCATGACATAAATTATTTGTATGACTTACACAGCTCATCCTACCCACCAGCCCTCAAAAGAAATTAATTTAAATAACCATTAGCTCATTTATCATCTCTGTGCTTAAACTCTTTTGGGGCTGGAATACATGGATTTAAAAGACTTATGGAGGATATAATCGCTATATAAACAGTATATAAACAGTGACTGTTTGCCTTGAAATGCATTAAACCCTTAACATGTCACCATTAAAGATGGCTTTAATTTGACTGATGATAATTTTTTTTTTATATCAGTTTATGCCACAATTGATTCAAATGCCTATAGGAAAACCCACGGATTTGTCAGGATGATTAAAGAACACAATAACTTGTCACTTCTTTGATATCAGTACTGCAAAGGTCAATAGCAAATTATATATTCCGTTGTCAAAATGAATACGCATAAACCAAACATACACCAAAGCCTGGACATAACAGCATGTCACTTACTCACCCACTCACTTCTACAGAGACATGAAACCTGTTTTGCGCAGAATGAACAAATATCCATTTACGAATCCAATAGTAGTTTCCATCACTGGTACAGCAAAGCTTTGTTTTACAAAAGTTCAAACTCACCGACACAAAGTTAGCCATGTTTGCTGATAGGAACAGGTGGTGGAGCTGAAGAGTGATACAGGTTGTCTGTGAGTTTATGACATGCTGCACGTACCATTATAATAAAGCAATGTGGCACGCACACACACACACACACACACACACACACCCCTCCAGCCAATCACCCCAACCGAGGCGGAGACAATTCCACTTACTGAGGGTCCATTGGTTAATATTACAACCTCATTTCTTATAAATCTAATCCGTTACACAATGTAATACACTTTTCAAGCATGAAAAAACTTTGTGATCACCATAATAAAAATAGCCAAAGCTATTATGGACAGTTCAGTGGAAAAGGTTACAAGCTCATGGATTTCTGAATGCAAAAAAATATATATTTTTACAATTTAGCTACAGATATAAAGTAATGACATAAAGCAAAATAAAAAAAATTATACATAAATATAAATAGATCCAAAAGCTACTCAGAGAGGAAAAATAAAAAAGTCGAGGTGGTTGTTAAGATACAATGGTGGGCCTACGAGTTATTAGAGAATGTTGTAGAACTTACGTCCCTTTCAGAATTGAAGGTAAAAACCTTTGACCTGACATCATTTCAATATTTTCCACTGTTAATATCATAAAAGCATACACTGTGTGTCCATTTTGCTAATTGATGGTAATGTTAAAGGAATACTCTAAACATCTTGGTCTTTCACTTTTTATCCACTTATTCGGTTTACTGAATTTACTGTGTTAATGTATTAAATAAATAACTCAAAAAGAAATAAACTGTCCCTTGGTTAAATGTTTAACAGGACAATTATAAATAACACTAATGAATAATTGAATTATAAATCATTCTAAAATAAAATGGTACTATTCATGGTTTGTAGGCAAGAATAAATCATCAAGAGCTACGAAAGACAATCATGTCAGCACTGATTAGCTAATAATAGCACATTACCGGTGGAAACTAGTCATAAAAAGATGAGCTCGAATCCATATGTAGCTATAAACTGCTCTTCAAACCCCAGCTTCTAACTATAATATACATCGGAGACAGAAACGCTCTCAAAGTACCTTCCCAATCACAATAACAATCAGGCAATTAAACAACTATAAACACATCATTTATTAGCTCATAAACATCTCCGGCCAGCAGGAAGACACAAGAAAAGGTCATGGTTTTAAATGGTCTATTTACATGGTCTACAACCATGTAACTTTTTATTTTTTTAAATTTTATAACAATATTCTACTTCAAAATATGCTTGCATGTTCATTTGTCTTAACCAATAAAGAGCTTTGGAAAATACAATATGGGAGCATATGAAAATTTTGGAAAATAAACATGATTAAAGGTGCAGTATGTGAAATCCTCATTCTTGACCTACTATAATTATATATTAAAATTTGGAAACTGATTTGCAATAGTGCCATGCCCCCCCCCCCCTTATTTGAGACTTGTATTTACATTTTCTGGCCCAGAAATGAATACTATTTAGGTCTTACTAATTTTCCTTAAAACAAAACTATAAAGGCATGCATGGTTTTAACAGAAGCTGTGGTTCGGAGAAAGCAGAAGGCTTGTTTGTTTCCACTGCGGTTGTGATTCATCTTGAAAGAAGCCGATAGAGGGCTCATAAACTATTACAAACCGCTCCTTTAAAAAACAGAGAAAATCAACTTATAAAACAAAATTAACAATAGTATCGTTTTCATCTTTTCAATGGTGATGCCGTCAAATGTGCATAAAAATAAGTTAGGAATAAAACACAATGGGGTGGGCTTTTAGTCAAACAACAACAACTGAAAGCACAAAGCTCTCTGTCCTGAAGATTTTCTGAGATATCATGTGTGTATTTCTTCATTAAACAACACATTTTGCTTCCATTCATCATTAGTCATACATTATGTGCCTGTCATACAAGTTACTGTGAATTAGTTGTTGCTATAGAAACGATTGAAAGAGTACATTAATATGAACTTGTGGAAACCGGATCAAAACTAAATTAAATCAACACCTTCTCACCCATCCGATTTGAGAATTCAACAGCGCTATGGGATACAGGTCCTTAGACGACAGCTGTTATATGATGACTTAGGGATGGGAAGTGTTTATCTTGTGAGAACACAATTCTGAGTGAAAATGCTGCCTTTCGAAGTAAAAGCATCCTAAATGGAATGTACAATACTGATATTTCTGAAGTGTCTGTGAAAATGTTGTGGTGCATCTTATGATCACTTAATCTGCACATTCCTAGTTCCTACTCAAGCTTCCGGCACTGCAAAGCTGCCACTGCTGGGTCCTTGAACAAGACCTTCATCTGTTCCACTTAAGTGTACGTCACTTTGGATAAAAGCCTCTGCTGAGTGAGTAAATGACAGAAAAAGAAAGAAAAAAAAAGGTTTGAGGTCAGGTAACAGAGGGTTGAGGGATCTCGGGTGTGCAGGCAAGACGGAGAATCGTAACAGAAACCTCTGCGGTGGGGTAGTGATGGAAGAAATGTTCCAGAAAACAACTCTCAAGGACAATCCTGAGAGGACAACTTTCACTCAGAACATAAACACACCCAACCATACACTTACAAATTCGTTTTTCGTTATTACCAGAATAATAACATTTAACTCGGTGCTACTGAACCTGCATAAGCCTGGAATTTATTCCACTGCCATTAATATATGTCAGGAGGAATTTATAGATGCTACCAAGCATGCACGTATAATATAATATAATATACAGTATATATATATATATATATATATATATATATATATATATACATACATACATATACACACACCAGTGAAAACCTGACCGCTCTAATGAGACTCATGCAATCAATCAACAGCAGCTGCTTGATCACAGAGAGTGGCTATGAACATGGAGAGAGAGAGAAGTGAAGCAAGACCGGCTGTATTTAGCTTACTGTTGGAAATTCAGACCACTTCCAACATGATAACTCTCAGCAGCTCAGCAAATTGTGATCGAATACAGACGTGACCTACTACGAATGGTTTCATGGACGAGCTTTCCAACGGTATTTAATAATGGGAGGGGTCAGTTTCTCTCTAGACCGAGCACTTGGTTTTCTACACACTTCTTGAACACCCCCATCTCTACCTCATGCACCAGAAACAAGCACACACTAAAAATCAATCCAGTAGATCAATCTATTAATAGGCCCGCGTCATGAAATACCCTCTCTCACTCACTCGCCGCAAGTTGGGCTTCGCTGGCTGATGTGACCTTGGTGCTATGGTTTCATCCGGAGTGAGGCAAACTCACGCTTGTGCCGAAGTCGTAACTTAAACCAGACTGCTCTTTATAGTGATCGATGCATCTTGTCCAAACATGGGCAAAACATTCCAGTCCCCCTCAGCCTTTTTATGGAGAAAAAACCCACAAAACAGCATGTCATCTACATCAGGACCTGCAAGCAGACTGGAAAGAAAACACAGCCAGATCCATCCTATAAATCAGCTATAACCTTTCAAGGATAAGTCAAAACCATAATCAGCCCATTATCCTGGCGCTATTATTTTGAGCACAGTTAAGAATTAAACAAATGTTTTTGGGAAATGGTGGCCAATCAGAGAGCAGTTTTTTTGTCCTCAGTTATGAATGGTTTTGAAAAGCTATGTTTGCGTACAACTACAGGATGTCCCAAAAGTCTCCATACATTGGGGAAATGAAGACTTTTTTGCAAAATCTTTTCCAAAAATTTTCATACTTAATGTCTGTTGTGTTTTGATGTTTTATTTTCAGATAGCCTTTAAGAACGCTTTTGACAAAAGAAGAACGCATTGAAATCATTCTCATGGCTGGATCTGGAAGCTGTCGTGAAGGTTGCGATGGATATGCAATCACATGCATAACACCAGACGTGTTAACTCAAGTTCATCATGAGTGGGAGAGACGACTCAGTGGTATTCTGATATTCTGTAAACAAATGTGTGACAGTGCATTAAGCGTGCTGGAGACACACAGGGCACAGGAGTATGTGCTGGATTAATATAGAGCACTGACTGCATGACCTTGAGATAACTTTAAAGAGTGTCAGATTTGAACCTGAAACCCACCTTCACGGTTTAAAACAGCGCATGGTATTTGTTCTAAGATCCAGGATCATAGAGTATTTCTTCATACAAGGGCGGCTGTGGCTCAGTCGGTAGAGCGGGTTGTCCACTAATCCACTAACCGTGGGGTTGGTGGTTCGAATCCCGGCCCGGGTGATCCCATGCCGAAGTGTCCTTGGGCAAGACACTGAACCCTAAGTTGCCCCCAATGGCAAGCTAGCACCTTGCATGCAGCTCTGCTACCATTGGTGTGTGAGTGTGCTCTCATTAGTAAGTCGCTTTGGATAAAAGCGTCTGCTAAATGAATAAATGTAAATGTACATGTCTTCAGTAGCGAAAAATGAATACAATTTTGCACAAGATTTCTAAAACAAGGTTCAATGGTTGAGATCACTGATCGATGTTGTTTTAGTGGCGCCATACTTTTGGACATTTCATGAGAATTAGGCAGTATGTAAGGAATAAAACAACACGAACAACACAAGCTCATCAGCTTCTCTAACGCCATATACACTGTCAGAGCTGCTGTTATAGAAAATTAATCAATACCTTCTGACCAATCAGAATCAACAAAAATACCATACTGCAATATTAAAGGCATTTTCACAATTCACTGAATATGTACTAACATCATGATATTTAACTTAGCTAACAGAGTGCTAACAAAACAGTAGTGTCTCTGTGGGAACGGTTCAATGATACTTTAAGTAAAAATGAACACACACAAGGGTACCAACAGGGAAAAGGGAGAAAGTGAGGCATTTGGTAAAAAAAACATCCAATGAGCTACTTCTTACTGTAAATGTTTTTTTTTTTTTTTAGATTAGAGGAAAACGTAACTAGGTTTTCAACATGGATTATAGTACCGTATTTTCCGCACTATAAGGCGCACCTAAAAGCCTTAAATTTTCTCAAAAATCGGCCGTGAGCCTAATAATCCGGTGCGGCTTATGTGTGGACTGAGTTCCAAAATTTGTAAAAATGTTGTGCGACTTTGGTTGGCGTAACAACCGTATGCGCCTTATAACACGGTGCGCCTTATGTATTGGTCAAGTACAGAAATAGACCCCGTAATTGAGACTGTGCCTTATAATCCGGTGCGTTTTATAATGCGGAAAATACGG
>JAFFST010048977.1:66361-83652 GCA_022414735.1 Noturus placidus | reverse complement strand
CACAAGCTGTACACTCACTACTTTACATTGTAGCAAAGTGTCATTTCTTCAGTGTTGTCACATGAAAATATATCATCAAATAATTACAAAAATGCGAGGGGTGTACTCACTTTTGTGATATATATATATATATATATCAGTTATTATAATTTCAAATAGAATGTTAATACTACTTTGTCTTCTACTTATTATTATTATTATTATTATTATTATTATTACATCACCAGGGTTCCTATTTCAGTTCTGAGCTTGGGTTAATTCTGAACATTCTGTCTGTGTGGATTTCCTCTGGGTTCTCTGGTTTTCTCCCACTTCCCCGAAACATGTCTGTAGGTGGATCGGCTATGTTCAGCTGCCCTCAGGTGTGAAGAATTGCGTGAATGTGTGTATGCGTGATGCCTTGTGATGAAGCTCCACGCTCTTAATAATGTATAGTCTTCCTTTTGAAGATCCTCTGTAGCTACAGAGATCAATGACTACATGATCCTTCCATTTCATCAAACGCAGACCTGCACGAGAGCCTCTTAGACCGAGTTACTAGTTGGACCTTGTGATGCAATGCTGGAATGCTGCAGTAGGCTGTATCCCACTCCACTGGTGATGTCAGGGCATGCCAAGGTCAAGAGGACTAGAGCTATATTTTCTGGATGAGAAATTGCAGGTATCAGCCGCAGCATGAAGACTGGAGAGGTGAGCTGGGAATTTCAATCCACGCACTAAAGTGGAATGAAGGTTAAAGTTGTATGCGCCCAGGGACAATGAAGATTGATTGCTTGGAGAATTGTGTTTTGTCCGCAATTACAGGGGTTGTGAGGCTGAAAATAACTTCCTTTTAGGTTAACATGGGCAGCCTATATCTCTCTGTTCACTGCGCAGCGCTGTGTCATGTCTCAGAATCGACCAAGGCTGAACGCACGGACTTCTCCAGAGCGCCGAGGTGCTGCAGTGTGTGTGTGTGTGTGTGTGTGTGTGTGTGTGTGTGTGTGTGTGAAACTGTATATTTAAGAGCTCGGATCGGCGGTGCCAGTGGACACACACACACACACACACACACACACACACACACACACACACACACACACACACACCCGGACACACACTGCGAGGGATGCTGAGGACTTGAACGCGTTATGAAGCAGGCGGAGGGAAAGAATGCTCGTCCTCGCGTCTATAAACGTGACTGAGCAGCTCATGAAGCAGAGGCGGTATGTGGTGATGATCAGAGCTGTTTCAGATAGGGGTGAAGCTGAAAGAGCATCTCAGAGCAGTAGCCCATCTCAACCATCCAGCGGTTCACACTGACATGAAAACACACAGGCAGCGCGCGCCTCAACAGGAGCAACTCCAAGTTCAGTTCAGGTAAATGCAGAGCACTAAAGCCAACATCTGGATTACACCTAATAATTCTGATAACTACATTTCTAATTCTTATAGTAATATTGATGACGATTATGATGATGACTATGATGATGATGATGATCATCATCATCATCATAATCAGAAATAGTCCTAAACTCAAACTTACATCTTCTGTATCTTCAGTATGTATCTTTCACTGTCAATATGTGCTCCCTTTTTAAATGATGTAAGACAGTAGCTCTCAAACCTTTGGCTGCCAGAGAGCCCTTTAAGTATAAAATAAATTCCACTGACCTCAGTGAAGATGTATCTCATTAATATATATATATATATATATATATATGTATGTATGTATGTATGGTAATATGCACTAGAGTTTCCTGAACTTTCCACCTACAGAACACATAAAGTCATTATTTATAAAGTAGTTGCTTTTGAGTTATTGAGGTTTGGATTAAACCCATTCAATACAAGAGGCCAGTTAAACAGGTTAATTATCTTAATGGTGTCCTAAAATGTCTCTGTATATACAGTAGGGGACTATGTTTCCCAGCTCCACGTCGGTTGTGGCTGGTCGTGAACGTCCACGTCTCGGTCGGTCCGCAACACTTCCAGCCTTTTTGAATTTGTTAATAAGTTTGGCAACAGTGTGGTGTGTGATGTTTCCTGTTAAAGTCCATTGCTACCTTGCGACAGCGTCCTGATCCAGTCATGAGAAGGATTTCAGTATGTTCGTCTTTTGTCAAAGGCTATCTGACAAAAAAACTAATATAAAAAAAAAAGTATGAAAAAGTTTTAGTTCCCCCCCATGCATGGAGACTTTTGTGACACCCTGTATAATAATAACTTAGTAATATAATACCTTTGATCATAATAGGTTTTACTTTTCATAGGTATTATTAATAATAATACCAGTATTAATAATAATAATAATAATAATAATAATAATAATAATAATAATAATAATAATAATAATAATAATTACAGATCTCTTGGCTATGCTTCAGAGTCCCCTCGGGGTTCTGAACCCCATGTTGAGAACCACTGGTTTAATTTAAGTAGCTTTGAGAGTACTTTACTAGATTAACACACTGCATGCAAATGTCTAGGTACAAGATACATACTAAACCCTTCAAGGTGTCCCACTGAATGTACCTCACCCCAGCTACAAGGTAAAGTATGCTTTATCCTTGTTTTGAGGGTGTATATGCAGATTAATTAATAGATTTTCACTACCTTCTCTTAGTCTTCACCTTTTAACTTGGTGTGAATAGAAGCATGTTGCAAGTTAAAGGAATATTTTCTCAGCTAATTTTCTCTCCTTTTTTCCCCTTTAAAAATGAGAACACATATCAAAGCCTCTCCCATTCTCTCCTCCTTTATTTGCTACCTACAGTCAAAAAGGATCAATCCAACACCCTAACATTTCATCTAACTTACCTCTCTGTAAGAACCCTTAAAAGTTCTATGTAGAACTGAAGAAGCAGGTTTTCCTTTAAGAGAGTATTCCAAATAGAACCTATCGAGACAGCTAGAACCATTAACAATCCAAAGAGGAACCTTTTCCTTTTTTTCCACTAATGGCGTGCTGTGAAAGTGGGCCTTTACTGTCTAATGCTTTGCACATTGACATTCTCTTTAATTTCCTGCAGTGTATTTTCCCCACAGGGTTGCAGTTCAAAACGCTATTTGCACAGTTGCGCTTTTTAAGAGAAGTTTTTAAGTGTCAGTGTGTTGGCAGTCCGTTAGAGTCCGTGTCTTCTGTTAGCCCAGAACAGTATTTCCCCATCGAGACTTGAGAAGAACCCTATAATAAAGATTCTAAACAAATCTGTGAAAAATGTGTCACTCAGTCCTGACATGTTACAGACATTGATGAAGAAGTCTCGGAGTGCGGCAGTTCCTGAGGAAGAACGTGAAAAGTGCAGATTTTATCTAGTCCACTTGATTTTCTTCAGCGTATGATGAAACGGGCCAGAGGTTCTTAACTGCAGTATTGCAGAGTTCCCTACCCTCAACACACATAACCCACTTTAAGCACCTAATAATTAGCTGATTGGTTAGCAATATGGAAAACTTTAAACTATACAGGACAGGGATCTCCAGGAATGGATTTGAGAACCACTGTGATGAGCAGAACCCTTAACTTTTCAATGTAGAAATCTTTGGAGTAGAATCAATTCTGAAGCTAAACTATGCAAAGAACCCTTGAAAAATCCTTGAAGTGTATAAATAGCTAATCTTTGAACTCGTTCTTGGTAAAGAGAGCTGATGAGAGAAATTGAAATACATAATTTCTTTTTTAGTCAGAGCCGGATACTCTTAATCTCATGTCTTTGTCCTTTCGGATCAACCACAAGAGACATGCAGTGACATTCAAGTGTCCTTGGTAGATTATTTGCTAAATTATTGTGATGATAATATGAGATATTATGAACTGAAGGAACACTTGTGTTGTGAATAGGCCTAAATAGTCTTGGCATAGCCTTAATAGGCATATTTATTAGTTGTGTGTATCTCATCACATTTTTCTGAGAGTAGGGCACAGAGCATTTTGAGCTAAAATAAATGCAAGCTTTCAAGTGTTTCTACAGTAAAGAGCAAATTAGTTCATGCCAGTTCTTGAAATGTTGCTGAAGTCAGTAAACATACACCTCTAAACTATTAGCTGAGGTGTCTATGGAGGGAGGAAGAAAGAAATCATAGCAAATATGACTTCTTTTTCCACTTTTATTCGAATCCCTCATCAATCCCTCATCAATCCCTCAAATATGCTGTTGAAAATCCCCAACATGGCTCTGGCCCAGCCTGAGCTAGGCTTTTCATGTGGATTGAAAATCAGAAAGAGTTTTGACGAAAAGAAACAATCATTTGTTAAAGCTCTAATGAGCTCACCTGCTAGCTAGCAGCATGTTCTTTTCCGCAATCTTGACATATTCCATATTATAGGGCATCATCTTAGTGAGCATCTCTTATGAAATTGCATGCGATTAATGCTGATCAAACAGGAATAAGGAAAGTTACTCAAATATGGCAGATGCTGAGCACTCAAATTTTCCTTTTGAATAAAGCACATAAAGTGCTGCACAGGGCTCCTACGTTTACTGTTCGATTCCACTCCTGGCATTAAATATGTGGATTGGCCACTGCTGGTACGGAGGAAGGATGTTGTCGGGGCTGAGGATTGTGGATAGTGGGGTACCAGTAGGCTAATGGAACAATGTGCAGCATTGTTCTGGTGGCAGGCAGAGCTATGGCTCTATTTGTGGTGGGTCCAGAGTACAAAGAGGACACAGTACGAAGTAGCCTCATACCGACCTCAACATCACAGCCCACACGTTCTGCCTCAGCTTTTTAGGTGGGAAAGGCTCTCGGAAGTGTTCATTGTGGCTGCTCCCGTTGGCCTTGGTGCTTCTTGTGTCTTTGCAGTGTGTATAGTAGCCCATTGTTACAATCAAACATCCAAGCAGAGAAGTTTTACCGAAGCAGAGTCCCAGTCACGTATCTGCCGTTGTCCCGATTGTCTAACAGCTACTTATTACCTTGCATCGATACTGTAATTACAAGTCCCATTAAACGCCTGCAGCCACTGCAGCAAGGCACCATGCGAGCTCATTTATCTATTTTGCTGTCAAACTGATAAGGCTTTTCAGATAAGGAATGGGATAAATGCATTAATGGCTGGTGTAATTCTCCTTTAAGGTGAGCTGAAATACAATTTCTATTACATGATTTCCTCTTTCTGAGCATTTTAATACATTCTCCTAGGTCTCATATTGGATAAAACCAAAACAGATGAGATTGTCCAATTTCCGAAAGTGTCCTCCTCCACTTTTGCAATATATTGTCACTTAGATACAAAATCACGTCACCCCGACTTTCTGGCTGACAATGTCAAAGCTGTACAGAACACCACATCCATATTCACGCTCTCTAATTTCCCTGCTATCTGATTGAGCTCAGGCCGGATTTCGCCCGTTTTGTCAGTGTGCAAGTTTCCCCCATCGACTCTTCTTTCTGTTCACCTCGATGTCCTTGGACTGCCTGGTGTCGCATGGTGCTTGGTCATGCAGCCTCAGAAGTCGTTTGAACCCATTCACCCTCAAGGAGCTATGAGGTATCACTGATTATGTCTTTCAACTTAAAGTGAGAGAGGAATATTATACATTATACAGTAGGGAAGGCTTCACATTGTTGCAGTGAGAGATAAAGTGCTGAGATGTAGAGTATCAGAAAAATATCTTAAACAAGGACATCTCTGAAGTCATTAGAATGTTTGAAAAGATAGCCGTTCATCTGCCACAATCTTTTGGGATTTAAATACCTGAGATAAAAATGGAAAAGATTCTGCACCAACAGTGACCGATTTCTCAGGCATAAAACTCTCAAGAGATTTTTTTGTCTTTTTGCTACAAGGTGACTTAAAATGTCATTAACCTCACTTTGAGGCAATTTGGGCCATGGTGGTGTTTTTTTTTTTCTTTTCTTTTCTTCTGGAGTGGCTGTGGGAGACGGGCTACCCGTCTCACATGTAAAGTGAAACACGAGGGCTATTTTGAGTGCATGTGATGAATGTGGCAGTCCATAGAATCTCTATTTTTCTTTCTCTCTCTCTCTCTCTCTCTCTCTCTCTCTCTCTCTCAGGGAGCATGGAAGCTGAAGGTGACCTGTGGCTGGGCCAGGGGCTGCAACACAGGACATGGGAGCTGCCTCTCACTCCCGCTCGTGTCTTGTGTTGCAGCCAGTGGAACTGCTGCACTGTGCATATCAGAAGGACGTCCTACATCAGAAGCTGTCCATGTACAGAAATGTGTGCATTCCTAGATAAAAATTCATAAACATTTTGCTGGGTGACAGTAAGTCCATTCTAGCTGAAATGGGACTTTTTTGCTTGTATAAGCAAAGGCAAATATTGCTGCAGAGCAACAGACAAGGTCAACAATATTGCACCTGTATTTGTGTGTGTGTGTGTGTGTGTGTGTGTGTGTGTGTGTGTGTGTGTGTGTGTGCGTGTGTATGCACGCACTGCTTGTCTGCTCTTGTATTAATGGTGTATAATCTACTTCAAGGTTAGGGTTGAATAACACAGATGGAGAAACCCAAGATTGCATTTTCCGCATGTTGCTGCTTTTCCTCTACATAGTTGCCAGGCTGAGGAAGTGGATTCACGGCCAAAGTAATAATTTAAACTCGCAAAACAAAGTAATTTTCTGCCAGGGTTTCACCTGATTGGAATTTAGACCCAAGAGTAAATCCAAAAGGTTTTCCAATCATGTCTAAGCTCTCTCGCTGAGTAAGGAATCCAGCACAATAGGAATGGCTGCAGTTTGTAGATTAACAGAGGTTAAAATCAGATCTTAAATACTGATTAAAGGCTTATTAAATACTGGCATCCCAACATCGTAACATGACGATGATGACAATACGTCGTTTTCATGTGTTAAAATTCATACGTTGCCATCCATTTCTTTTATTTTTGACACAGATGATGAACAATTTTGCAAGCACATCAAGCACACCAGATTAAATTCGTGACATGTGTAACAGGCTCAGTACCAATCAAGCGCCTCAGTGCTGCTGATTTCTTTTTTATTCCTTGACAGACTTCTTATCCCTTACTTCTTCCTGCTCCATTAAAGATTTCTCTATCCTAGCATTTCAGTCACAGTCCTTTCTTTCTAGATGGAAACTAGAGTTAGCTATACTTGCTGCCAAGATTAACTTCCCAGTTGTCCTATAACATATGGGACATGTATAACAAGCACTGATACTTGTTATACAGGGTGTCCCAAAAAGTCTCCATATATACTGTAGAGGACAGTATATATGTTTACCAGCAGTTGTACCTTCATCAGTGGATGTTCATGGACGTCCACTTGTTCACTTCTCAGTTTGTCCGCAACACTTCCAGTATTTTTGAATTTGTTAATAAGTTTGGCAACAGTGTCGTGTGTGTGATGTGATTGCCATGTTTCTTCATAAAGTCCATTGCAACCTTGCGAAAGCTTCCCGATCCAGCTACGAGAATGATTTCAATATGACTTTTGGGACACCCTATAGTGCATAGCTACTGTATTGTAGGTAGTCAAATGTATTAGGGCAGTCATTGTTCAGTATAAACGAAGCACAGATTAATTTATTCATGCAGTCAGTCTCCTATACTGTCCGAAAATGACAACAGTGATACAGTGTGACATTGCATGAAATGCAGGGATTTACTTTGGATCATTGCTGCACCATGCTTTTGTACACTTTAGTTCTGCACAAGTAATAAGTCCAATGGTTGGTCTTGTCATCCTTTGTCCTTTAGAAAGATATATAACCAGGTTTCATCAGTGCATCATATGCTGACACCAAGCCCGAGATTTATGGACTAAATGTATAGAGCAAATGTGAGTTTCTTTTTAACACATCCACTCATTGAGCTCTTTATCAGCCATAATAACGTTACATTCTTTTACGCTCAATGTCAACATGCGTCACTAAAATTGTTTTTATGAACTTTTGTAGTGAAAAAACCTCACCACAACTGAGAAGGTCATTCAAGGACTCAAAAGCATGCTCATTCAACATGCCTCCCTGAGAGTGAAAATTGAGAAAGAGTGATTTAAAATGTGATTCTAAAATGTGAAGACTGGAAGGTTGTAAGTTCAAATCCCAGCACCACTAAGCGCACCACATTTAAGCCTTTAAGCAAGACCATTAACCTTTATCTGCTCAAGTGTACCTTATTAAGTCGCTTTGGATAAAAAAGCATCTGCCAAATGAGCAAATATAAATGTAAATGATCCATGATGTTAAGGCATTCCAGAAGCTGCACTTCTACCTATCTGGTGCAGTAATTAAATAAAGTCACATAACTGTGAGGGAGAGAGATTTGGGGGTCAGAGTGACTTTGAGGATGGTTTGACGACATTGTGGCTGAGGTCCAGTAAAGGCACCGAGGCATAGCAGGGAAGCACGCAGACAGATGTACTTTCCTCCGTACCCCTGCAGGCCAAGCTGGAGTTGTAGCCAGAGTTTGATAAGGTGCACATCACCATCTGCTCTTCTCTGTGGGCTATGAGAAGTGGAAAAATGCTAAATGACTGAAGGAGACAAAGTGCAATTCCCCTTCTATCAATATTACACATTATGCTCACTGAATACTAACTGGACAGGGTGTACACTGCAATAAAGAGAGCACTTAAAAGCATTCTACAACATCTGGAAATATGTGGACCTGTACTGTAATATTTTGACACAGCCGTGTAATTCTGCTGCACCATCTGCTATAATGGAAATCAACGCTTTCTTTAGGCAGAAAAGTGAAAGCTTATTGTTCACCTCACTATAAATGAAACAAAGTGTGAACATGGTGTGTGAAATGCAAGTAATCCCTGTGCATACTAGGGTGTAACACAATGCTACAATTTATCTATGTATTTATTTAGTTCCTCAAACCTTTGTATCTGTATCTACAGGCAGATTTAAACCTAAAGTAAGCGTGGCCTAATCCTGCATTTATTTATTTATTTATTTTTATTATTTTATTATTTATATTATTATTTTTGTTCATACCTGCCTGTATCATATTGTAACAAATTTAACTGATTCTATTTCCCAAAATGTAAGCAAACTATTTGCTCATTTTAAATGACTCTGACCAGGTAAAGACATTAATTGTTAATTAATTAATTCATTAATTATTAGTTAATGAATGTGGTCTTTCTTTGTCCTGCTAGCTTCATATCTGACTGCTCTCTGCAAATTAAAATCTGGCTCTTGCTATATTTCTTAGTTTGTATACAGCAGAATACCAGTCCTATGTGAATGTTCCTGGCAAGCTTTCTTAAAACAAATAAACAAAAAACAGTAATGCACATTTATATTTCTATCTGTTTATAACATTTTAAAAACCTAACTTCTGTTTATTAATGGCCATTTCTTTTCCTTGTCATCTAATAAATAACAAGAATCCCTTTCACTGTCAAGTCACGATTTTGTCTTATGGAGCACAAAAAGCTCATTACTCTCTGTTTCTAAGATATATATATATATATATATATATATATATATATATATATATATATATATATATTATAACATTATATTTGCTGAGGAAGTCTTACTTACTGAAAATGATGAGTAATATTTGCTAGCTTAATAAGTAATTGTACTGCCACTATTTAATGGGAATCTATTAACAAGTCATTGAGTACATCACAATTATTAACTGAGTAGGTGTTTTTTGCATAATTCAAAGATGATACAGAAGGAACTGAAATAATACAGAAAATCTCCTTGCCCATGCTCTCAAGATTGATGCATGAGATCTGTGAGGATGTGCTTTTATGGCAAGCAGCCATGAAAACACCTCAGTAAGCACCCATGCTGAAGGATATGGTTGTGGTAACTATTGATAAATGTGGCACGGAGATGAAGAACAACTCCTCCAGTGTTATCAGGAGCAAACAGACAGAGACTCAGGAGGCCCGAATGCAATGGAGCGATCTCTCTCTTTCTTACTTCCTGTCACATAAATAAATAAATACAAACACAGGAGCATAGAGTACTGCAGGAGAGTTGGGAAGTTTGAATGTTTCTCTGGTGCTTAAATCCACATTTTCTTCGCACACACTACAGTATTTCAGTTAATATATCAGTTACTACGACCGTTGCTATTATTTATAGCAAGCACTACTGCCATATTACATACATAAGAATTTCAAGGTTTCTTTCTAAGCCAGGCAAAATGGAGTAGCACAATATAGAAAGAACCATGACTACTTTAAATGAGTCAATAGAAGTTAAATCATTTTTGTAGGTCACATTTACTGGGTTGCAAGTTTGACATTGCATAATTCACATCCATATTTTTGCTCATCTCTACACAGAGACATTATATTTACAGTATCTCACAAAAGTGAGTGCACCCCTCACATTTTTGTAAATATTTGATTATAACTTTTCATGTGACAACACTGAATAAATGACACTTTGCTACAATGTAAAGTAGTGAGTGTACAGATTGTGTAACAGTGTAAATTTACTGTCCTCTCAAAATAACTCAACACACAGCCATTAATGTCTAAACCGCTGCAAACAAAAGTGAGTACACCCCTAAGTGAAAATGTCCAAATTAGGCCCAAAGTGTCAATATAGGGCTTATGATGCTGAACTGTGCTCAGAATAGCATTATAAGGACCATATATATAAAAAAGGTGGATCCCACATATGTCTTTCTTTATGTCTGGATATTATACTCTGGCTATTAAGAGTAAGACTAAAAGATACACAAATGATAAACAGATGTTGGTTAGTATTATGCTGGTTAAGATTAACCAAAACTAATACAGTTATATATATAAAAATAGTGCCATAAAAAAGTTTCTTTAGAACAATTCCATAGGAGAACATTTTTGGTAACCTAAATAACTTTTTGGTCTATGATTCTGTAGCCACATTTTGTTTTGCCATAATAACTGGAACAATCATTTTCTACTACAAAGGTCCTTCCATGTAATGGTAAGTTTCATTGCTTGTCTTTTACCATGATTATTGTATCATCATACGATATAAGAATAACTATTGTTACATAATAATAAATAAGTATAACTATAGTTTTATATCACAACAAAACATTACTATACACTATGAAATGCAGGTGGAGGCATTGTTATATTATTTTAGCTGTTATTAAACATACAGGTATATCATTACATTGCACTTGAAATACCCTAAAAGCAATTTAACACTGGGCAAAAACTTAATTTTACTTGTGGTGTAAGTGTGCCTAAGAAGGAAAACAAGCTTTATATACCTGTTAGATAGCTAGCTAGTCAGAATAGTAATTTAGCTTAGCTTAACATGAAGAACTCCTTATTCCAATCTCAAATGGAATTAAAACATCAATTAAGACATATAAAGTGTCATATTAGATATAGATACTGTATAATATTTTTTCTTTCAGTTTTAATTAATCAAAACTAAATTAAACTGAACAGGGAATTGGAAATTGCACACTATAGAAATAAATAATTCATTACAAAGGCCTTCAGTTTCTTCATTCCTTTCTATTGGCATTATTAACCATATTAAGGTCATAGTGTCCTTCATGCTTCCTCTTTCTTACCATTCCTTCTTTTATCTTACTTTTAGACACAAATAAATGGGATATCACATACAGATGCATGGGATGCTGTGTTAGGGTCATGTGGGTAAACGGCAGGAATAAGCCAAGGAAGAATGAAAGGCTCATTAATTTTGAATATTGCCTGGAAAAATCTCACCTATCCAAAACCTCTTTCTGACAGTTAGATGATTATATACAGCAATGAAGATATAAACCACATTCCACACTTTGAATTCATTTATCTACACCTGAGATTTAGTGATTTATAATCCCACTACCCAATGTCATGCTGAAGAGGAAGGGCTCCCTTGTGATTTTATTTATGTCATCTCAGGGATTTTTTTTTCTTCCCAATGTCAAATCAAGTCAAGTTTATTTATCATTTTCATAGTATTTAAAAAGTGTTACATATGTCCATTAAAATTCTTATGGCGAAGCTAAGGAAAGTTGCTGACAAATGACATAAGGCACAGAATACATCAAACACACCCACCCACACCTTTTTAATGTTGTGAAACATCCATGACAAAACTTAGTTCCTGTGATCACTTATGTTAAAGCAGCTATAAACAATCACTCCCTCAAAAGCCTCTTGTTCTCTCTCTTGAAGTTAGTAAGACAAAAAACCTAGAGCTTGTCATGTTACCAAGAAGTCTGTCCTGAAGAATTTCCAGCGGTGCAAAACTTACTGATTGTTAAGTGCTGACACTGGACACTACTTCCATAAATGTTCAGTAAATGTCTCCTTACAGAAAGCTACACCATATCAATGATGGTGATGGTTTTTCTTTGCTAAATAACAACAATCTGTTTATTATTAGCCTTAGATTATATGGAGCATCCACCATACATGTCCCTGTGAATGAGCCACTACTATACAAATGATAACATATAGAATGAGCACATTCATATAAAACTGTGATTTGACTTGCAGACAAAGCTACTGACCGAGTTGCTGTTATAGGACATTAATCAACACCTTCTGACCAATCAGATTTGAGAATTCAACAATGCTGCGGTATAATAGGGGCACACAGTGGTTTAGTGGTTAGTACGTTCACTTCACACCTCCCGGAACGGTGGATTCCCACTGCTGCACTGTGTGTGCGGAGTTTGCATGTTCTCCCCAAGCTGTGGGGGTATCCTCCAGGTACTCCGGTTTCCTCCGCCAGTACAATCACATGCATGGTAGGCTGATTGGCATGTCCAAAGTGTCTGTAGTGTGGAATGTGGTTTTTATCTGCATTGCTGTAAATAATCATCTAATAATCAGGAAGAGGTTTTGGATAGGTGAGATTTTTACAGGCAATATTCACAATCAACAAGCCTTGCATTCTTCCTTGGCGTTTTCCTGCCACTTACCCACATGACCCTAACAAAGCATGCCATGCATCTGTATGTAATACCTCAGCAACACTCTGAGCCATTTATTTGTGTCTTAAAGTAAGATAAAAGAAGGAATGTTAAGAAAGAGGAAGCATGACGGACACTGATGGTTAATATGACCGGTAGAAAGGAATGAGGAAACTGAACGCCACCCAATTGTATTGAAGCAAAAATCTGTTCTGGGCGCTTGACATGACCTAGAGACTTCTTATATATTCATTTGTACTGAATTATTTATTTATATACTGTGCAATTTAGTTTAGTTTTGATTAATTAAAACTTATAGAAAAACATTATAATTATACAGTATCTATATCTAATATTGGGGAAAGCAATGGCAAACTACCCCACTACTTCTGCCGAAATGCTTTGTGGATCACGTCGATGAAATACGTGGAGAGTGATGATGCATAAATTGACCGAAGGTCGGTCTCGACTAATCGGTGATAGACAGATATCTAATATGAAACTTTATATGTCTCAATTGATGTTTTAATATTAATGGGTGTGTGAATGTGTATGTGATTGTGCCCTGCAATGGATTGGCGATGGATTGTACCCCATGCTGCCTTGGATATGCTCCAGATTCCCCGCAACCCAGTAGGATAAGCAATATAGAAAATGGATGAATGGATGAGTTCAGATATGGATGAACCTAATCAGTGCTGTCATGGTTGGGGTGGGTGTATGTAAATGGGGAAGGGTGTATGTGGGGGTCGGGGTCAGTGCATAAAAACTCAATATTGCCCATAACTTAGCACCATATTCTTGCTTTATATGCAATATAAAATACATTTGTAAACAATTTAAGTGTGAAGTAGCATAACATGGAGTAAGGAGGCTGGCCTGTGACTAAAAAAATGGTTGTGTTTGCAAGGTCATCACTCTTTATATTATATTAGTGGGGCAGGATCGATTTTGATTAAGGCAATGTGACCTCCTGAGAATTTAGATGAAATATGAAATAAATTAAATGAATAAATCGATGAATAAAATACACCTACACGGTTTCATGAATAGAAGAAAAAGGTAATTGTGATTCTATGTCTATGAAAATAATTTAACACAGCATTTAATTAAAATGCACCAGTTGTTTACTGGATTATTACCACTAGGTGACAGCACACTCTTAATCATTTGACTAAATCTGATTTGCTCTGGTCTGTGAGGTTAATTTAGTTTAAGCATAGAAATGTCTATTTTATTCCAATGACAAAAACTTCAGTAATTACCCTTAAATAGCACATAATGATGATGGTCCTGTCAAGAAGAGCAGATTAGAATGTTTTATATCCATTAAAAATATAAATTCAGTTCTACATATATCCATTATTCTGAAAAGACTCATAAATCCCTTTATAATTGGCTGTAATTTATGACTAATTGTTTTTTAACTCATAGAAAATCCATTGGAGAACACACATGGACTAACACAAAAACTTCAGAGGCTGACTAGGTTTGTGCACTGAAGAAAGGCAATAATGTAAGACATGCAACAGAAACACCTGCCTTTTAAAGGTTGCTTGAGATCTTATCAGGGAAATTGTACTCTAGCACTTGCAACAAGAATCCTGGAGGAGAAAAAGAGACGTCAGTTGGCTTGAGCAAGGAGAAGAAAGAGAGGCAAAGATCACCAAACTTGGGTAAATGCCAAGTGTCACAGGTGTCTGGCAAACTCCGTGTTTGAATATTGTAATGCCCCATAGATACCAGAGGGTATCCGGCATTAGCCGGACATGTACGGAAAGAGTGGTTCCTTCATTGGTAAGCAAAATGGGTGAAGAATTTGGAAACCAGTTAATCTATGTACAAATAAAATCAAATGTTGACTTATTTTTGTAAATATTTGATGATATCTTTTCATGTGACAACACTGAAGAAATGACACTTTGCTACAGTGTAAAGTAGTGAGTGTACAGCTTGTGTAACAGTGTAAATTTACTGTCCCCTCAAAATAACTCAACACACAGCCATTAATGTCTAAACCGCTGGCAACAAAAGTGAGTACACCCCTAAATGAAAATGTCCAAATTGGGCCCAAAGTGTCAATATTTTGTGTGGACACCATTATTTTCCAGCACTGCCTTAACCCTCTTGGGCATGGAGTTCACCAGAGCTTCACAGGTTGCCACTGGAGTCCTCTTCCACACCTCCATGACGACATCACGGAGCTGGTGGATGTTAGAGACCTTGTGCTCCTCACCTTCCATTTGAGGATGCCCCACAGATGCTCAATAGGGTTTAGGTCTGGAGACGTGCTTGGCCAGTCCATGACCTTCACCCTCAGCTTCTTTAGCAATGCAGTGGTTGTCTTGGAGGTGTGTTTGGGGTCGTTATCATGCTGGAATACTGCATACTGATCATGCTCTGCTTCAGTATGTCACAGTACATGTTGACAAAGACCTGTTCCAACTGACATTTATCATTGTCTATCAATGTTTCTGTGTGTATATATACTATGCTTTCTATATCATTAAACTAATAAGCTTTCACTGAACAATGGTGTCTGTGTGACTTCTTCCTGGGCCCAGATGAGAGAAAATCAGGGAGAGATGGGTTCAAATTCTGGTTATGACTGGTATCGGACAAAGAATTAACACTGATCCATCCATCCATCCATCCATCCATCTTCAATTACTCCTATTCATGGTCACGGGGGAACCTGGAGCCTATCCCAGGGAGCATAGGGCGGCTGTGGCTCAGTCGGTATAGCGGGTTGCCTACTACTCCACTAATCGTGGGGTTGGTGGTTCGAATCCCGGCCCGGGTGATCCCATGCCGAAGTGTCCTTGGGCAAGACACTGAACCCTAAGTTGCCCTCAATGGCAAGCTAGCACCTTGCATGGCAGCTCTGCTACCATTGGTGTGTGAATGTGCTCTCATTAGTAAGTCGCTTGTAAATGTAAAAATGATATTTCTGTAAAGCTGCTTTGAGACAATGTACCATTGTAAAAAGCGCTATAAAAAATTGATAAATTATTATCGAGTAAACACAAAATACAGTAAATGATAATGTTATTTTTTGAGGACTTACTCAGGCTTTCCCCAGTAACACACTATGCCAAAATTGAAAGAAATCCCAGAAATGATGAGGAAGTAGATGACTGAAATACATCAGTCTGGGAAGGGTTACAAAGCTATTTCAAAGGCTCTAAGGCAGTGGTTTACAAAGTGGGGGCCGCCAGGGGGGCTCAACAATTTGGTATGAAAAATAAATTCTCACTCTCAGACAACCACACACAATCAATTCCTAATGTAATGTAATGTAAAGATATAAGATGTAATTATTAATTTAAAAAAAGGCGGGATATAATCAGAAGTCTTTTATTTTTAACGTGTTTTAAAGACATCTTGCAAAAGGGGGGCCTCGGTCAAATGTTAATGCCATTTGGAGGGCCTTGTCCTGGAAAAGTTTGGGAACCACTGCTCTAAGGAACCACAGTGAGAGTCATTATCCCCAACTGGAGACTGATCTCCAGTTATCAGAAGTGGTTGGTTGCAGTTATTTCTGATAAAGGTGGCACAAACAGCTTTTATGTTCAAGGGGACAATTAGTTTTTCACATGGGCCATAGGTGTTTGATCATTTTTTTTGCTTCAATAAAATAAAAATAAATGAATAAAAACTTTATTGTGTGTTTACTCAGGTTGCGTTTGAAGATCTAAAACTATTTATTATAAGATATACACATAAACAGAAGAAATCAGTGCAAACACTTTTTCACAGCACTGTAAATATCTCTCTCTGTCTGTCTTTATCTATCTATCCATCTATCTATCTTTCTCTCTAGCTCTCTATCTATCTGTCTAGCTCTCTATCTATCCATCCATCCATCTATCTCTGTCTGTCGATCTGTCTATCTATCTGTCTGTCTGTCTATCTATCTATTTGTCTGTCAATCTATCTGTCTGTCTGTCTGTTGGTCTGTCAATCTATCTATCTACCTATCTCTGTCTGTATTTACAGTATCTGTCTATCCATCCATCCATCTATCTGTCTGTCTGTCTATCTATGTCTGTCTTTATCTATCTATCTATCCATCTATTTGTCTGTCAATCTATCTATCTGTTTGTCTGTCAATCTATCTATCTACCTATCTCTGTCTGTATTTATCTGTCTATCCATCCATACATCTATCTACCTGTCTGTCTATCTATCTATGTCTGTCTTTATCTATCTATCTATCTACAGTGGTGTGAAAAAGTGTTTGCCCCCTTCCTCATTTCCTGTTCCTTTGCATGTTTGTCACACTTAAGTGTTTCGGAACATCAAACCAATTTAAACAATAGTCAAGGACAACACAAGTAAACACAAAATGCAATTTGTAAATGAAGGTGTTTATTATTAAAGGTGAAAAATATCCAAACCATCATGGCCCTGTGTGAAAAAGTGATTGCCCCCCTAAACCTAATAACTGGTTGGGCCACCCTTA
>JAFFST010048977.1:38917-65252 GCA_022414735.1 Noturus placidus | reverse complement strand
CGAAACACTTAAGTGTGACAAACATGCAAAGGAACAGGAAATGAGGAAGGGGCAAACACTTTTTCACACCACTGTATCTATCTATCTATCTATCTATCTGTCTGTATATGTACCTATCTCTGTCTGTCTTTATCTGTCCATCTATCTATCTATCTATCTATCTATCTATCTATCTATCTATCTATCTATCTGTCTATCTATCTGTCTGTCTGTCTGTCTGTCTACAGTTGTATGTAAGGCTGTTCTTGGCTGTCTAACAGTGCAGTCCCACGTGGTTAAGGCTACAGGAAAAAACGCGCCTGTACGGAATGTTAATCAAAGCTGCGACCGGAATGGAGTGGTCACGTGACCGCAGCAGACACGCCTCACAGCGTGTCAATCCTGTCTGCTAAGCCTTAGTGTCAGTGTTCGTGTTCGTGTTAGAGAGTGTCTGTGATCACATGCGTTCCTTGTACATGTGTACTGTTTGATCTGGTTCCGGGTTCCTGCACGTGAGTGTGTTGTACGTGGCAGCAGTCTTGGAGCATGACTTGAGCAGTACTCGGTTAAATGAGTGGAGAACAGACAGAGAGAACTTCACAGGACTGATGAGGAACTAACCCTGAGTAACTGTGGAGATGTGCTGACAGCGGGCTAATGGGAGAACTTTATTACACTGCACTACAAGAGCTAGCTTCCTAAAACTCCCAGCATTTCTGAGAAGTTGTTTGGCGAGCTTTCTGGTACAGGAACTACACGGGATGTCGAGAACCGGTAGGAGAACCTTTTTATCATTTACAACAACAAACCAGTCATCTGTTTGTGCAATGCTAAACACACTTCCGTCGGTCACTTCCGGTGAAACTCAATGTTCAAGGAGTGCACTGATGACCTGCACCAGGAAACGGTTTCAAACTTTGCACAGGAAAAGGGAAAGTTAGCTGGAGCAGGACCTCCTGATCAACTTCTTTCCTCCTCCTTCATTATTCGTTTCATTCCTTCATTGTTACTTGAACACCTGTCATTCTTCTGAAAATAATAATAATAATAATTATCAATTTGTATAGCGCTTTTTACAATGGTACATTGTCTCAAAGCAGCTTTACAGAAATATCATTTTACATTTACAAGCGACTTACTAATGAGAGCACATTCACACACCAATGGTAGCAGAGCTGCCATGCAAGGTGCTAACTTGCCATCCGGAGAAACTTGGGGTTCAGTGTCTTGCCCAAGGACACTTCGGCATGGGATCACCCGGGCCGGGATTCGAACCGCCAACCCCACGGTTAGTGGATTAGTGGACAACCCGCTCTACCAACTGAGCCACAGCCGCCCAAGTGTTCTGCACTGAGTTCATACTCCTCAGAGGAATTCAGGTGGTCTCAGGGGTCTCAGGGGGTCTCAGAGGGTCTTTCTGCATCCCTCAGTGTTGATCCTTCTGTGAGGGATCTAAACGATCCCTCCATCTATGAATAGAATCCAACTGGCAAATATTAGTCAGTATTTAAAGGTGTTCAGTAAATGTTTAGCTTATTTATTTAGTACAGGTTGATATACAGTGCTGTTTTTGTGTTTGTCCCGTACTAAATTGCTCCACCAAATCGAAGATAATCTGAGCAAAGGCAATCTGAGTCAACTCAAAATGCAGTTTTTAAATGATAGTCATTAATTGAAGCAAAAAAAAAACAACAACAACCCTAACCCCCACCCCGATAATCTACGAAACTGCATTCATAATAGGGCTCAGCTGTACTAGACGGAACCAGGCCTGATTGCTGCAAACCCTGTTGAATCAAATCAACACTTAAACAGAACTTTTTCAACAGCATGAAGGTGGTTAGAAACGTCTTACCCAAAACTGAAAGAAGTTCTAGAAATGATGATCGCTCCCTCCAGTAAATCCCGTGCACAACAAAATCCGCAGTTTTTGATTTAACACCCAGAATGTTGAATTTACAACGCACAGTGTTTATATACATCCATTTATAAGGACACAAATGAACACTCAGGGTGTTAATTCAACACTAGGGATTTTACTGTGTGCACACTGCGATGTTGAATAGTCCTTTGCGACGGTTGCTTGTCAGATTGTACGAACACGATCTTCTGATACTGCCAGGAGGAAACATTTGATTGTAACGGCCATTAATCGGATGTCGGGGAACACGTCAAACTAACGATCAAAGACTACAGATTTTGACCTAGGATTATTAGGATTCCCAAAATTTGTCTCAGGCGACCAATTCGTGGCCAGAATCATACAGTGTGAACCCGGCTTAACTCACGAATAAGAGGTTCTGATTTCATTGGCTGATGGTTGATTCAGAACATCAATTCCACGTTCACCGTTAACATGGATGACCGATATGAAGATGTCACACTCACAAACACCAGACGTAAGAACTGACAACAGACCAAATAAAGAAATTACAATCATGTTGTTCTTTGTATGAGTCAATAATATGAGTCACTGCTGTACTCAAATTCATTAACACAACATAAAACAAACACACATGCAATAAAAATCCAATCACATTTAGAGTAATGCAATAATAACAATCATTATACACATTTATATGATGTAATTGATTAATATCGCAACCTACTTCACGCACAACAAACATACCTCATTATTCTGCTTACAGAAGGGAGGACTCAAAGGAAACATTAACAACTCTTCCATTTGTGTCTTTTAGCTTCACTTGTGTGCCAATTGCACTAGCATGTGAAACCACATTGTGCATTTTTCTGACTGTGTGTCTGTTTATGATAGCTCCGTCATAATTAATTCCACTTAGTCAACGGTAACTTATGACCATATTTAGGCATTCGTTACAATGAGCAAGAAGCTGAGTGAAATACATCAATCTGGGAAGGGTTATAAAGCTATATTAAAGGCTCTGGGACTCCAAAGAACCACAATGAGAGCCATTTTCTCCAACTGGAAAAACTCGACTCAGTAGTGAACCTACCCAGAAGTGGCCGACCTTCCGATATTTCTCCAAGAGCACAGCAGCTACTCATCCAGCAAGTCACAAAAGAGCCAAGGACAACATCAAAGGACAATTAGTTTTTCACATGGGTGATTTTTGGATAACCTTTTTATTTTTTTCTTCAATAAAAAAATGAATGAATAAAAACTGTATAGTGTGTTTACTCAGGTTGCGTTTGTTTTATGTTGTATTTCATTTGAACATCTAAAACGTTTTAGTATGAGATGTACACTAAATCAGAAAATAAAATCAGCAAATACTTTTTCACAGCACTGTATAATATAAGTATTCTATGTAACGTTTTAGCCTAGCCTCTTAATGTCTACATTAAAGCTGCAGGTCATGGCCACTACTCCCCTAATTTAGGCTTTTTAAGACTTTATCTCTAATAGTACCGTTTCGTATATCTGATTTAAGCATGGTGGATTTTCTGTAGTTTGAAAGGCAAAAGACAGCCTGGGATCTGAACTTTTCTGTTATTCAGTAAGTAAAGAATGGGGGTGTGCTGCTATAAGAAAAATGTCAACGGCAAATAATCTTTCTAAGACAGCACGTCCTGAAGTGTATTATTCCTCTCCACAGCAATTTGTGCTTTTTAACCATTTCTAGTTATATTGAATGTTGTGAAACGTCCACAAGACAAGTTAGTTCTTGTTACCACTTATGTGTTATAGCTATCATTACTTTACCAGTCTCTCTTGAAGTTAATAAGCCACAGTTAATAAAACACAGTTTGTCTTGTTTCATGAGAAACCGGAACGCGCCGCGTCCGCTGTCCTGAAGTCTCTCCCGTGGTATAAAACTTACTGAATGTTACAAATTTCTGACACTGGAGACTCCTTCCATAAATGTTGAATAAACATCTCACAGAACTCTTCACTGTATCAACAACAATATGTGTTTTTTTGTTAGTTTTGTCCGTTTTACTACTGAAATGATGATGTATTGGAACAAGCACATTAATATGAACATGTGATTTGAAGCACTACTGCTGAAATAGAAAATAAATCAAAACCTGTGACCAATTAGATTCGAGAATTCAATAGTGCTGTGGTATAATTAGGAAGACATACACTTTCATACCAACTTGTTTGTCCCAGACTGGAAATGAATGGAAGTAAATAAATCATGTTTGCATGATTATGAATAAACCCAGCGTGTCTGATGTGCATGATCTTTAAACAGTCTATCAATTGTGTGTTAATAACACTGTACTTTCACATTTATATCATGCTCTCAGGCCACAGGGATTACACTGCCTCAGTGTACTTGTAAAATCCTAGCTTCTCTTAGTAATCTGGCTGTGAAGTAAATGCAGGAAGCAAATTATTTTGGTCATGTGACCTAGTTCTCACACTAAACATCAAAAACGAACTATTGATTACACTTGGATTTATTTATCTTGGGACTAAGACCTTTGTGGCTCCACTGGTATAGAATAACATTAACGGAAAAATTAATACCCACTTCCTTGTCACCAGATACGTTCACACCTCTGGTTGTTGGGGTGCAGACAAGATAAGTAAATTGTCTGATGAGAATAAAGCATATTATAATCATCTACTAGAGCTCAGTAAATTGAATTTATTTTTTTAATTCACAATACAGTCTACTAACATGAGCCAGTCATTGTCTTCAGCATAATGAAGTTATTTTATTTATAGCGCACTTCTTAATAGACAGAAACTAGAGATGTACGGATACAAAATTTTGCAGCCGATACAGATAACCGATTATTCAGAGTGATATCAGTCGATACCGATACCAACAGTTCTGCCCTTTCTTTTAGTTCTGCCTTCTTTTAAATTAATAACAATTACACAATTCTGAAGGTCATTCTCTCCATTTCAACAAGTTGTTTCACAGTAACTGGCTTCATACACAGAAAATGCATTGCTTTAATTAACATTAACTGAATTCTGAAGATTAAAGTAAGATTTCTTAATTTATTGAATGTTATTAATTCATATCAACATTGACCGAATTCTAAAAATCCTCCTGTTAGGCTTCACATTCACTCACGACAAACAGAAACATTTCTACTCCATTACTGAACATCAAACTGGCAATATATAGGCCTAAAATAAACTTATATATATATATATATATATATATATATATATATATATATATATATATAGAGTGTATATATATATATACAGTGTATATATATAAATAAATAACATTAACTGGATATGAAATACACTACTCTAAAAATATATTTTTTCGTGCAATATATAATCGTGCAATAACTCATCTTCATTTAAATCTTTCAACGGTGTACTGGCACTTTATTTCAGCGCGAGCAGCTCGGCAATAAATAAAATAAATAAAATTAGACTCGACGCAGAAACTCTCGCTTCACTGCTGCTCACTTCAGGTGTAAAATTTTAGCGGCGCAGAGATTACAGAGCTTACAAACTGCAGTTATGCCGTCATTCCACACAAGAGACGTCATCTTTACACACAGCATGAAATCAATGTGTCTTCCCGCCCTCTTTTGATTGACAGGCCATAATCGGCGCTGATCATCGGATGTTTTTAAACTATCGGCTGATCGACATCTCTAACAGCAACATAATGCTGAGCAGTTAGACAAATATTTACTTTGGCATGTGGTTCATTTGCGCCATTTTTTAATTTTATTTCTCAAGCCGAAGCAACTTTGACCTTTTTAGACATGGGTACAGAAATGCTACAAACGTCCAGTAGAACCTAATCTTCCTCCAGATCACCGCCATCACTAGTAGCCTTATCTCATCTGCTTTTGTCTTGTTTATTTGTTTTATTTCTTTTTCAGTCTATTGAAGTCACTGTATTAAAACAGCTTTTGACTTGGCAGATGTGGTTTAAGAGCAGAGTAGCAGATATTGAAGGATGGCATTACATTGACTGTCTGGGTAAAAACTAGCATGAAAGCAGCTCAGGAGAGAATCTCAGAGTAATCAATGCTGCAGCAATCATGGCATTTGCCACCTTGTTCAGTATATGTTGTTGTAATGTTTGCTGAATATACATATTAGGAACACTGGGGCATGGTGGCTTAGTGGTTAGCATGTTTGCTATAGGGTTCACATGTTCTCCCCATGGAGAACCCCCTTTGGGGGTTTCCTCCAAGTTCTCCAGTTTCCTGTCCAAAGACATGAGTTATTGGCAATTGTCCGTGGTGTGTGTGTGTGTGTGATTGTGCCCTGCACCCTGTCCAGGGTGTCCCCCACCTCATGCCCCGAGTTCTCTGGGATAGGCTCCAGGCTCACCCGTGACCCTGTGTAGGATAAGTGGTAAATGGATGGATGGATATTTAGAAATAAAACTGAACATTGCCCTTATGTAAAACAATAATAGTGAAATCTCCAGGTTGGTAGCTAGCTATCAAGCTAAATTTCACTCAAACTACTCAGTAACATATCTGCATTGTTACTATAACAACCAGTGTGGATATGCATGCAATTGCAACTAATTGGATTTGATCACTCTAATATTTACAGAGTGAACCTTTGTCCTAACCTGACTGCTGTTTTTTATACTATGAATAATAATGTTCATTACTCATGTCTCTAATGTCACTGTGTCTTAGTGAGCAGGGTTCGTTGATTGGCAGTTGTGAGTGCCGCCCGTGGCCAGGAGGATGAAGGTGCGCTGGTCCCGGAAGGTGGCTCTTCTGACGAAGGCTGGCTTCTTCTTGTCCATTCTGTGGCTCTTCTACCTCCTCCTGTTCCGCTCTTCCAACACAGCTCCGACCGAAGATGGCAGCAAACACAATGTACAGGCTCGGGAAATCTTTACTAGAGGAGAAGAGGACGCAGAGACCCTGAAGCGGCCCATTTATGTGAAGCCTCCTCTTGACCTGAGGGCGCCTGGAGAGTGGGGCAGAGCCGCCCGAATGGAGCTTAACGATGAGGAGAAGAAACAAGAGCAGGACAGCATCGAGCGCTACGCCATCAACATCTATGTCAGCGACAAGATATCGCTCCATCGCCATATTGAGGATAACAGGATGCACGAGTGAGTTCACCTTCTCCCTCTTTAGATTACAGTCAAAATAAAAGCAGTAGGTTAAGTAAAGAATAAACCATGACAGGACTATGCTGTTCTAGGAAAACAATCAACGACAGGATGGTGTGAGGCGGCCAAATGCAAAATCACCAATCACCATAAACTTCATTATTTTCCTATAACACCATGACGTGAAGTGTTTTATATCAACCTATGTTTTCAAGGTTTACTCAGCATGCACATACTGTAAAAGCCAAACGTGTGCAGCAAACAGCCAATAGTGTTCAACATGAAAAAATAAGCAGATGTACATACTTCCTGACGAAGAGAAAAGTATTATGTGGAAATATGAGGAATAAACTACACTAACCGCAAAAAGCAACACTGTTGTGGCTGCCAAAGCTCGGGAACATTGCTGATCGTGTAAGTGCGTACGTTTACTTAATAGACTCACATTGCGAATAAACGGATTGAAATATTTTAAGCCCAAAATACTGCATGTAATTTCATTTAGTATAAACGTGATCATTTTAAATTAAATATTCATAAAGCAAATATCAATTGTCAAAATATATTAGGACAGGAATAATGCCACCGCGTGAAATGTACCCCTCGGAAAGAACCGCAAAGCAATACAAGCAACACATACAGTTTGTGGTACAGTAAGAGCGTGACTTCGGCGTGCCACATTTTTAATGTGCGGCTCAATAAACCGGCGTAGATAAACGACACCAACTGCCGAAAATCCATATCTTTCCCATAGATGGTCATCGGAAAAATCCCACACAAACACTAAAGGGTTAACTTTGATGCATCTCATTTTGCTCTTTGCTCACAGCTGATTGGTCCAAGTTGGGTTTGTGATTTCTTACCCAGAATAAGGTTAACCGTCTGGTGTAAGTTACCATGACAATGAAACCCACTAAAAACCAATCCACCTTGTTCAGACCGAGAAACCGGAGTTTGAGCTTTGTGAAAAGGGCCTCTAATTTATTTGATCTGTTCATGTGAAGTCTCCATCCCTGTGTAAATTGAACTTGTATACATAGAGAACTGGGATGCAGAGCTTGATTTCTCCTACATATTGAACTGAAAGCTCACCCAGACAACTACGGTTCTACGGACAACTACGGTGAACTTTTGAACAGATGACATACCGAAATGTCCCCGTGAATACGGCTTGTTTTGAGTTTCTGCGCAATAACTTCATACGCATCCACATACATACACCGTAGATGCAGTAGAGATTATGTTGCACAATACTGGCGTGTTCATTTAAGTAAGACATTAGGTCCTGATATTACTGATGACCGTTGCGGTATTTAGTCCTGCTTTCTGCCTGAATTGTGATGTTTTATTGATCTGGTTCACTGCCAAGGTAGCATCATGGTTGAAATCATTTACAGAGATCTACAACACGTTGCTTTAACATGAATCTAAGCTGAAATGTTGTGTAATGTTTTTCAGTCACTGTGAGCTGGTTGCTGTGTTTTCCTTGTTATATCTGATTGTAATCCATGAACTTTCCATGTGTACACTTTCCTTTGCCAGATTCCCTGGTGAGACCAGTTTAGTCACTTTGTAGTTTTATATTATGTCGTGTTCCATCCGTCTAATGAAACACAGACCTCATTAAAGAGATGGAAGTTAAAATTGCCAGTCAGCCCACACACCATCCTATTCCTTGCCCATTAGCACACATCAGCCATGTTGGTTTATGCATGTTTACGCATGTCTTTTTGTCTGACTTTGTCGTACATTAAACACACTTTGTACAGATGTATGGATATAAAATGAATTCCTTCCTGTCTTTAATCCGGCTTTACACTCGTCCCCTGTCAGTGCTTGTTTCCATGCCAGTTATTGTCCCAATTGCTCCCAGTTCTTGCCCCCATTTCCCCCTCTGGTGGCTTTAATTTATTTATTTATTTATTTATTTATGAAATATAATTTCTACTAATACTTAAAGAACAAGCACTACTTGAGATTTGGGGCTTCTTATGGAAGCTTTTGTAGTAGTGTTTTGGAATGAATCCAATAGCAGTCTAAAAAACACTTTCTATTTAGTTAAGGATACTGCTGTCTCATTCTCTTAGCCATTTCTCTAACTCCAGTTCTCACACACTCGTTTCTGTTCCCCAGACTCTTGTGAAAACAGCTCTGGCATGTCTACCCAATGTGCTATTCACTTTATGCACCACTATGCTTTCTTTGCACAGAATTGTGCCACATCCTAATTTTAATTACAGTTCATTACAACTTAATGAAATTTTTATGTGCCATGCAGGTTTTCCATTCTTTTTTTCTGTCCATGTAAACGGTACATAAAACCAACTATTACAACGTGTACTAATCATTGATGCTTGTATGACGATAGATGTAGAAGCAAGACGTTTGACATCCGTCACCTTCCAACCACATCTGTGATCATCGCCTTCTATAATGAGGCCTGGTCCACCCTGCTAAGAACAATACATAGTGTACTGGAGACCACACCTGCTGTCCTGCTGAAAGAAGTCATTCTTGTAGATGACCTGAGTGACAGAGGTAAGACGGAATGTTTGCGTGGGTGAAGGAGTCAAATGTAGTGTGAATGTAGTCACACCCTAGTCGTTACGTAAATGTCCATTCATCTTGGGTCCTGTGGCTTGAATTTTAGCTGATCTAATAAGAAGCCATTTCCTTTTTCTGTGATCTGCCAGCTGCTAGAATGTTGCCCTTGCTCTACTAAGCTCTCCTAATTATTACATTGGCATAAATTATGATTTTAAATATAATATATTAAATATTTAAATATAATATATAAATATATATCACAATATAAAGAATGTCAGCATGTGATTTGGATGGGTTTATACAGTTTTACTTGCACAAATGAAAACGTAGGCATGGCGTGTAAACAAAAATGAGCAGTACAGATCTTGTGGCGTTTTTTGAGACACTCACATTCCTGCTCGGAAAATGAACCAGGAGGATTTGCACCATTTCCATGTTCACATTTCCCTAATGCCTTTAGTTTACGAATAGCCATAAGGCCTGCTTTGAGAATAGAATTTACAAAGACAACAAAAAGCAGATTTAACCCTTTTAACTGGTTTAACCCTTAAAATGCACGGATATTTCTTCAACCACGTAAACCTCAGATTGTTAGTGACCTGGTACTTATATCTACACTGTGAAACCTGCTGCACAGCTTTATGGAGTTTACTCAATTCAAGGTTAAAATTTGAGTTACGTAAACTCAGAAAAGCTGTGCAGCAAGTTGCCTTGAAATTTTAAGTTAAGTCAAATGGTATTTTTTCCTTTTTTTTTTTCTACAGTGTATGACTTAGTATACAAACTGTCATGACAACATACAACTGTTAAATCGTTTTGTTAAAGACAGATGGAGAAAGGGAAATTCAGAATGACATGTTTCTGATGAAAATGTTTCTGATTTGGGTGGAGAGGACTATGTTCATCCATCAGAAGTTGATTGGCTTATGAAAAGTGACCATTCCAAAACAAAGGTTAACCTGTAATTAGTCATGCAGGAGTGAGGCCATATGTTTTTGAGCCTGTACATGTAGCTGGGAACTGAGGTAGTGATTCAACTTCCAATTAATTTAATTTATCAATTTGTATAGCGCTTTTTACAATGGTACATTGTCTCAAAGCAGCTTTACAGAAATATCATTTTTTTTTTTACATTTACAAGCGACTTACTAATGAGACCACATTCACACACCAATGGGAGCAGAGCTGCCATGCAAGGTGCTAGCTTGCCATTGGGGGCAACTTAGGGTTCAGTGTCTTGCCCAAGGACACTTCGGCATGGGATCACCCGGGCCGGGATTCGAACCGCCAACCCCACGGTTGGTGGATTAGTGGACAACCCGCTCTACCGACTGAGCCACAGCCGCCCTAACTTCCAAAGTGACATAAAGTTAATGGCGCTGTGGAGGTGGGTAAAAAACACTGGGCTTTAGTCGAAGATTATGGACAAGGAAGAATTTAGTCTTTTAAGTGTTCAGTCTGAGTAAAAAGTCAAAAAAGTTAAAGTTTTGATTTCCAGTTCTATGTAAAGCTGTGGAGTGTAAGATGTCAGAATTTCATCCTCTTTGGTAGAAAAAGCTATTGCATGCTACTCGCAGAAGAGTATTTCCTAATCACATGACATATTTTGTTGATTTTTGAAGTGAACAGAAGTAGACACAATAACTGCAGCAAACCTTTTTTTTTTTTAATTAACAATTTTTTTCTGCAAATTTCTGTTAATTCACAATTTTAGATTTGAAATAGAATAAAAGAAAATGGTAACTGGCACATGCAGAAGTTTGAACAGCGTTCCAATTGTAAAGTCTCAGAACTCGATTAATTTGTTAGGCCTTAATCGGCTCATTAGCACTTGTTAGGCAGGCCAATAATGGTCATTATGAATAGCTCACAGTTTCCACTGTATGAAATGTCATTAAGGGGGAAATGTGAAAGTCAAGGCAAGATCTGGAAGGCAAAGAAAACTTTCGTTTATGTATTTACTGGAACATCCAGACAGTACGGCATTAGAATAATCCAGCCTAGAGGTGATGAAAGTATGAACTAATTTTTCTGCATCATGTAGTGACATTTTATTTCTTATCTTAGCAATATTTCTGAGATGGAAGAAGGTTATCCCTGTAATATTATCTACATGCGCGTCAAATGAAAGACTGGGGTCAATAGTCACACCAAGGTCTTTTACTCCTACACATGATGAAACAGAAATTCCATCAAGAGTTACTGTGTAATGATGAAATCCTTGCCCACAATCAACAAAGGAATGTTTGGAGGAAAAAAAAAAGCAAGAAGCAACATTTTATGAAAAGAACATCTTGCCAGATGTTAAGCATGAGTGTGGGTCTATTATGTTTTGGGGTCGTGTGGCAGCCAGTGGCACCTGAAACATTGCACAGGTAGATGGAAAAAACGGATTCCAGTGAAATCATTAAATTAAGGAAGCATATGTGACAGTCAGATAACTGAAGCTGTAAAGAGACTGCTTTCTGCAACAGGATACTGACCCAGACAAATGGCCCATTCTCTCATGTCTGCCTTAATCCTAAGACATTTATTGTTAGAGCATCATTTGAAAAGTTTATTGACGGGGCCCCTTAGCCTTTGATTACAAGTGTGTTTCAAGTCAGCAGATTTTCTGTTATTTTCGTGGTACAGGGAAATATGTTGAAATGTTTATTTGTGGTAATCGCAAATACTTTATAGAAGCAGTGGATAGAGATCAGCTTGAAAAACACTGGAGTATTTAGAGTATTTAGCCATGTTGACAAAGCATGTACTGTGCTGCTGATGGATTAAGTCAGGTCTGGTTGAACACTGTTAACTGATCAAACTCTGCGATAGAGATGCACCACAGATGCTCATTCTCTCATGGTGGAAATTGCAGGCTATCTGAAATCCCAGCTGGAGGAGTACATTAGCAACCTGGAGCGTGTGCGCCTCATCCGCACTAGTAAGAGAGAGGGACTGGTCCGAGCTCGGCTTATCGGTGCTACTTATGCCACGGGAGATGTACTCACCTTTCTGGACTGCCACTGTGAGTGTGTGTCCGGCTGGATCGAGCCTCTGCTAGAAAGGTATACACCATGAGATGAGCTCCTGGAGAACTGCTAATGTGCGTGATGGAGAAAACGTAGTGGAAAACAATCATGGTGATTTTACTAGGATACTTTTAATGGTTTTTTTAGTGACTTATTCGGGAATTCTGAGGAGGATATTGTGTGAATATTCTTGAATTGTCTGGATTGTTGTGTGGATGCTACTCTACGAATAGGATTTTACAATAAAAGAATTTTTTTCAATGTTATGAAATAAACACCAAGTCTTTAGTCTTCACATTATAGCATGCATTTATGGTTTGTTTGTTTTTTCAGAATTGCTGAGAAGCAGGACACTGTTGTATGTCCAGTGATTGACACCATTGACTGGAACACATTTGAGTTTTATATGCAGACTGATGAGCCCATGGTGGGTGGCTTCGACTGGCGGCTTACATTCCAGTGGCACTCCGTGCCTGAGGTGGACCGCAAAAGACGGAATTCCCGAATAGACCCCATTAGGTCAGTGTTCAGTCAGCCTCTGTGAAAAGAGTACTACTTTCCATTGTTTTGTAGCAGGAAGAAAGCAGATCTGAAGAGTTTAGATAATACTCACAGTATTCAGTGAATACAGTCAGTGAATGTAAACTAACACACACTTACCAAGGGTGGGCAAATCATATGTTTATTGGATTTGCCACCTGGCAAGTAAAAGCTTCAGTGTGCTGCTCAATCCCTTGTTTTGGTTGAGCAGAAATTTAACACTAGGCCATAAGTTCTGAACCCTGGTCCTGGTGTACCCTCTGTCCTGCACATTTCAACAAGGAAGGGCTGTTAATTAGCTGATTAGTTGATTTTGGTTTGTTGGGAGCAGAGAAAACATTAAATGTGCAGGATACGGGTACTTATGGACCAGGGTTTGGAACCTGTGGACTAAGCTAACTTAAGGAGTAGAGTTTGTACTCTACTACTATGAATAAAAAAAATAAATAGCCCAAACCTGGCATCTGCTCGTCCGGGAAACCTAGGCTAGTGAATTGTTCACCCTCTCTTACTAGACAATTTTATGGATGTGCTGATGGATATCCCTGATGTGCTGCCAATGTCTTTGCACTCCTCACAGATCTCCCACCATGGCCGGGGGCCTGTTTGCCGTAAGCAAGGCCTACTTTGAATATCTGGGCACTTATGATACAGGCATGGAGGTATGGGGCGGAGAGAATCTGGAGCTTTCCTTCAGGGTAAGATCTTAAGTGTTCTCTTGTTTCCAGTTGCATGCTTTTAATCATGGATGTTGGTGTAAGTATAATAGTCTTGCATTTTGAATCATTCACAATGAATTGCACTCTACATATTGGATTCCTTCTGGCATGTAGGTAAAAATCAAGATTGATAGACACACATGTGATTAATGTTTCATACATGTGGAAACACAATATACTTGTGGCCAGTGTCCTCTAGGGACAGGACGGAGCCGGTTTAATTGATGCGCTGTAAATAGGTTCACAAACACTATCTGAAAAGGTGAAATAGTATTAATACTGAAGCACTGACTGATCAGTTCATTCGATTCATTTTTAAAATAATATACACAGTATATAGTAACATGGGTATTTATGTATGTGATGTGATGTTCAAGTTAGAACACTTATTTCATCAAGCATTATACATTTGTGTCCTAACATCTATGGCAAAACAAGTAAAGTGTTTGCTATCTAATACCACGCAGTGTAACAGTAACACGCATTGATGACTGGTTGTGATATTAAATTGGAGGGCTAAAATCTATAATCTACAATCACTTGCTGGACAGTGAGACTATTACATCTGAGTAATGCACTATACCACAAGGTCTCATCGGTGAGGTAACAACAGTGATGTGGGGCAAACTATTACACACTGAAAAAGTATTCGTGTACCAAAGCTGAAACAAAACACTACAGAACGTTCCAGAACTGTGCTTTTGTACTCTTGTTAGACAATGTCTGCTTACTCTACCTACTTTTAGTTTCTCCTCCAAAGGCATTTGTGAGAAAGGATTATAGAGTAAATGATACGTCTCGTTCGTGTTCATTACACCTGCGACTGTATTTCACATGCTTTTTCAATGCTCAGTCACTGCTGATGACTATAGATGTTTCACTCCTGTGTAATCCCCTAGCACATTTGTACCTGTCGGATGTGGTAAGATTTTGATTGTTTTTGTTACACGTGACATTATTTCCAGGTTTGGCAGTGTGGAGGCTCACTGGAGATTCACCCCTGTTCCCATGTGGGTCATGTTTTTCCTAAGAAGGCACCGTATGCCAGGCCAAAGTTTCTCCAGAACACGGTGCGAGCTGCTGAGGTCTGGATGGACTCTTACAAGGAGCTTTTCTATAACCGCAACCCTCCTGCTCGTAAGGTACAGACTAGAGTCTTATATTTGTCATTTGTTGCTGTACGTAGAATGCACCCTTTGAATACTGATAAAGAAAGTACATTACTGCTCCTTGTTTGCAGGTGAGGCTAACAGGCTAGCACATCCTGTAATTGTATCTGTCCAGGATTTACTATGTAGTATGTAATTGATGTGAAATGCAAACAGACTAGCTTTATTTTATGTAACCGTTTAGGGTGTGAACTCAAGTTGCCTTACCGTACACGTTCACATACCCTGAATGACCTGTAATGTGAGGGCCACATCATCACTCAGGAATTATGCAGGAAGCAAATTAAATTCTAAAGAAAAATGCAAATGATTTCATTTTGTTTCTTATATTGTTCATGCATTACATTGAAGCAACCTTTTTGTTTGTCTGTGCAACATGTAATGACTCGTGTAAACACTCTCATTCTCATAGGAAATGTACGGGGACATTTCAGAGAGGATTCTTTTACGAGAGCGGCTTAAGTGCAGGAACTTTGACTGGTATCTAAAGAACATCTACCCGGATCTGCATGTGCCTGAGGACAGACCTGACTGGCACGGAGCTGTAAGTGGAATTGTGGTGGAAATTGATATCAAGCAGAGAACAATACAAGTAATGCTACTATACAAGATCTATTAATTGAGTTTTAGAAGAAGCAAAGTGGATGGATGGATGGATGGATGGATGGATGGATGGATGGATGGATGGATGGATGGAAGAAGCAAAGTGTGCAGAGTAGAGGTGTAAGTGCATTTCTTTGTTTTTTTTGTTTGTTTGTTTGTTTTTATGAGTTGGTTAGGTGTTGACGGAAGAGGTGGATCTTTAGCTGTTTCTTTAGCTGAAGATGGTGAGAGAATCTGCAGTCAGGATTGAGGTTGGAAATTCATTCCACCACTGAGGAACAGTTAGTGTGAAGGTTCTGGAAAGGGGCCTTGTGCCGCACTGAGTAGGAACTACTAAACATCGATCGCAGATTGCGTGTGGGAACGTAAGCCTTCAGGAGAGAGTTGAGGTAGGAGGGTGCTGTTCCAGACAAATGAGAGGTCTTGTAGGTGAGCATCAAGGCCTTGAATTTGATGCAGGCGGCTACAGGAAGCCAGTGGAGGGAGATGAAGAGGGGTGTGACATGGGTTCTCTTCGGCTGGTTGAAGACAAGGCGTGCTGCAGCATTCTGAATCATTTGAAGGGGTTTGATGGAGCTGGCTGGGAGGCCTGAGAGTATTGAGTTGCAGTAGTCCAGTTTTGAGATAACAAGAGCCTGGACTAGTATCTGTGTAGCCTTCGGTGAGGTAGGTTCGGATTTTCTTGATGTTGAACAGGATGAATCTACAGGACTGAGCAGTTGTTGAGATGTGGTCTGTAAAGGTCAAGCTGTCATCAAGAGTCACCCCAAGGTTCCTGGCCATCCTGGTTGGCTTGAGTGTGGTTGTGCCGAGCTGTATAATAAGGTTGTGGTTGATTGAGGGACAGGCTGGGATGACGAGAAGCTCGCTGGGATGACGAGAATTTAATGAGTACACTTTAATTCTAGGGAAATAGAGGGGAAAAAAAAAGGTCAACATTGTGACATGAACAGTATGATTGGGGAATATCTATGAGACTAAAACAGGGTTTCTGTTGATCTTAATTAATCAAACTACATTCGACAGATTAAAGGTGTTAAATGAATATTATCCTACATATGATCAGGGTAAATACTTAGCTTAGATTAATAAATGAATGGATGATTTTTTTTTTTTATACACACAGTTGAAACAGTTTTAAAAAGGTGATGTCGTTTTACGCATGCTGAGCAATACAAGGTCAGTTGTTTGAGAAAGGGGTGTGGGTTATGTCCTTGCTGTTGAACACAGAGACAAGTCAGTATGAGAAGAAGCGTCAAGCTTGTTGCTGGATTACCACAAATACTCTGTCTATTTTGCTTTCAATTCTAGTCCTGTCCCCAACTCTGTCCTGTCATTGGTTGTTGGCTCATCTATTTTAAATGGTAAATGGCGCACTTATATATATCTACTCCAAATCCAGACTGCTGGGACAAGGGCTTTCTAAAGCCAAACAGATTACATTTAAACCAATAATTGTCTCTTTAAGAATGTCTGTTGTGACCCAGATGAGGATGGGTTCCCTTCTGAGTCTGGTTCCTCTCAAGGTTTCTTCCTCTTAAACATCTTAGGGAGTTTTTCCTTGCCATTGTCTCCACTCATTGTCTTGCTCAGTTGGGATCAGTTGGTTCTCACTTTTACTGTGTGTGTACTGTTTACATTCCTGTAAAGCTGCTTTGAGACAATGTCTATTGTAAAAAGCGCTATACAAATAAAATTGAATTGAATTGAATTGAATAGCGCTTTTATCCAAAGCACTTTACACTGTCTCATTCACCCATTCACACACACACTCACACACCAGTGGTAGCAGAGCTGCCATGCAAGGCGCTAACTTGCCATCGGGAGCAACTTAGGGTTCAGTGTCTTGCCCAAGGACACTTCGGTATGCGGAGTCACATGGGCCGGGAAGCAACCGCCAACCCTATGATTAGTGGACAACCCGCTCGACCACCTGCGCTACAACCACCCTGTTTATTATTATTTTTGTTGTTGTTGTCATTAAGCCCATGCATTATTTTCTGTGTATGCTAGTTTTGGGTTCTGTTTTATTGTGCTTCCTGGTTTTGACCCTAGATCTCATTCCTTGCTGCTGATTAATAATAATACCTGTTTAACAACCTGCCTACGTTTTGACCCCTGCTGTTGACTTTGGCTCATGGAGTTGCTCCAGTAAAACATACACAGAATGCCCTCCAAGAAACATGTAAAATACTACTCTGTAAAGTGTCTGTAAAATTTTAAACTCAATTTTGTGTACTTGTAAAAATCTTTGTGTAATATGTACATTTTTATGACTTGTTATTTAGTACTTCATTACTTTTAATTAGGTCTAGGTTTTATGGTTAGTGTGGAGACTCTTAAGTTTCTTTGACTATGTCTGTGTTTCTCTAATCACTTTGCTTTCATGATCTTTTTTCATTTCTGGCACTCCTCTTTTCCTCTTTGCCTGTCTTTCGGTACAGGTGCGTAATGGTGGGATTCCCTCTGAGTGTCTGGACTACAACGCTCCAGACCACAATCCCACAGGGGCTCACCTTTCTCTGTTCGGCTGCCATGGACAAGGTGGGAATCAGGTAATCAGCATCTCTATCATTTTATTACCAAACACCTCGCACAATTAATATACAAGATTTGCTATGAATGTCAGTGTGATTTATACAACCTGAGAAAAGGCCCCTGTTTCCTGCACAGTTACAGTATACGTCATAAAACCAAAAGCAGGTGTCATGAGTCAGATCACATAAAACAGGATTCCCTGGTTAAGCATGCTGTCCTGTTTAATTCGCCCAGTAGAATAAATAATTTTTTTTTAATTGATGTAAATCTTTCTGAATGATTTAAAATGCTTCAGCTTCACCAGAAGTAAAATGTTTGGAGAATCAGGAGACCAAGAGCCAGGGTATGATCAAAGAGATTGCTTATTATGCACAGAGTCACCCTGGGCACTACAGCATTTCATAATCTCAATCTTAGTCCAAACATAAATTGGATACAGTTGGCTTTTTTGCAAGCAAGCATACCCAAGGCCAGATAAGGAAACCATGAGAGAAAAACACGAGACAAAAGACGAAACACTTTTACAAAAACATACTCGAGGACAGAACCCAAAACTTTCATGAGACCATGAGTAAGCAAAAATCACATCGAACTGAACTTAAATGATTTAATCATAATCATGGAAAATAAGGACAAACATTTCACTGTATGAATGTACATTTAATGAAGAGTATCTCTGGGCTGTTCTCACGAATTATTCATAAATGCTGTGCATCAAGTGTCTCTGAAAAAAGCACCATGTGTGAGGGAAAATTAATTTCCATAACCTTCATTGAAAGCTGAACTTTAGCCTCATCATCCTCACAGACTGGCCTTTGCATAAAAGATGAATGAGGTTCCGTGTGCAGAATGTCTCATATTGTTTGTGTAAATAAGTTTGTCTTTGACAGAGGCTCTATCTTCAGATGATATCTGAGAGCTGAGTGAGGGAATTGAGTCCTGAGCTCTTGGGTGATTGATTACCTTTCCTACTATCATGCATGCTGTCATCTGATTCAACAATTGGACCATTTAAAAAAAAATTGTCTATATCTGAGGATGTATTTTAGAGCACAGATCGTCATGTTCTCAGTGTTCTAATTATTAAGCCTGGTAATTAAGTGGTGAATTGAACTGGATAACTGCCGCTCAAGGACAACAGTTCTCCTGGTTTATACCAAAGCATATAGGAAAGTGTATGTATAACTCAAGAGCCACACCTTGCCCTTGAACGTTATCAAGTGCCAGCTTGCTTGTTAATTATTAACCTCACCTTCATTTTCCCTCCCACTAACCAAGCAGTGAAAGGATACATGAAAAGAAAATGACTTTAAGGCGACTTACAAGTTTCGACTGTTTTTAAAGCAAGGCATAATAAGGATAGAATTTATCATTCTTATTATTATGATTTACCATACTTTTGTTTTTTGGGAATGGTGGAGCATTCATATTGTAGGCTTACATCAAAATAAAAAATACTTTGGTATAGGAAGCACCTGTGTATTCTCTCTCTGTGTTCCTTGATTTCTCTGAGCACATTTTAAGAATTGCTACATCCGTACAATTGGTGGATTTCCAGGTCTCATATTATATGTGTATATATATATATATATATATATATAAATATAAATTATTTCTTGAACTCCTTACCTCTTTAAGAATTTTAAGGAAGTATTGAGCTATTAAACGATAACATTCCTTCTGTTTCTCTATCTTTGCAAGTATTTTGAGTACACTACGAATAAAGAAATCCGCTTTAACTCCATAACTGAGCTATGCGTGGAGTACATAGCTGGCCAGAAACAAATCGAAATGAAATTGTGTCCTCATGACGGAGAGCCAGTTCCTTCCACCATCGTCTGGGAGTTCAGAGACGTGAGTGTTGCCTCCCACACCACATTCACGTACAAGAGTTCAACTTTTTTGTTTTCTACACTATAGCTAAATTATCATTCTGTCTTTCCAGGACGGAACGATCCAACACCCTCTGTCAGACATGTGCATAACTGCGTACCGCACGGCAGAGGGCCGGACCGACGTGCACATGCAAAAATGCTCTGCTGAAGACATGAACCAGCAATGGAAGTTTGAATGATTGTGATTTCCACATTACATCGAATTCAAGAAGTGCATTTCACATGAAGTCCGAGCATCAATTCAGCAGCTTGATCAAGGAGTCAGTAATTCTCATCCTGTTTTGCACTGTAACTCTGACTGGATTGGAGTGGAATTAAGAGGTACTAAAACTAACTGTAGGAATAGAAAGCGACTACTTCAGTTGCTCAGAAAGAATTTGAATTGTTGTTCACTGACAGAAATGTGGAAGGCCTGTGGCTTGTTGACGAGTAGACTAGGCTGTCCTGTGCCTTTGAAAACCAAAGGTGATCAAGTCTATTTTTATTGTATTTTTTTTCCCTCTGTTTTATCCGGTTTCTTGAAAAGGATGTACAGTAGCAATATGGGTGAAGGAAATAGAGTTGTGTTGGAACACCATTTGTGTTTACATGATTGCACTATGTATTGATACTTCAGCAGTCCCGTGAGACGTGACTAGTTGGTCAAAGCTCAGCTTTTGTATTTATAAAAGTTTATTTTAGATGATACTTATTTCACAGAGTGGTGAGAACCTGTTTAGATTTCTGCATTCTTTCTTCCCTCTCTATTCATGACATTCTAACCAAGATCCTTTCCATTATGTTGTGGTTTTGTTTTCTTGTAACCTTCACAAACATGTTCTGCAACTACACACTGTGCCTTGTTGCTGTGATCTCAACTGCGAAATCACTCAAGCTGACTTAATAGGTGACATTTTTCCCCCCAGTTGAGTTTCAGTTGAGAAGCTAATCATGGGGGCTAAACTTTAAGATGTCAACAGACTTATGAAGAAAAACATTCCTAAGTCAAACCACTGTGCCTTAGATAGGAAGCTAGGAAGAAAATGATTTTTAACACCACACACAGGCACTCTCAGTTTCATTCTAATGTTGGGGGGAAAATAACCTGAATGAAGTCTCTCTTTTTATGAATGACAGTAATATAAAGATCTCATAATGTATTAAAATGCAGTGGGATCTTTGTTCAGTAGAATTGATGCACAATTGTGTGAACATGTCCACATGCCTGTGTCATGCCATCCTGGCCACTTTTTTTATTCAAGTGTCTGTTTTCATGCTTTGGGTGTAACGTAACTAAATAGTCAGGCGTTTTCTTAAAACGTTAGCCAAAGGAAAACATTTAAACTGCTGTTTGTCATTTTCTTTCTGAAGTCTTACAGATGTCAAAGTAACACTGTATAATTTTAAGTTTGAAGTAAAATATTTTCACTTAGGAATAGCAGGAGCGCAGATACAGGACCAGTCTGAAATTCCATGGACATTACAATACACCGTGGCCTTAAAAACTGTACATCATGGACTTGTTTCGGCTATTCTCATTTGCGAATATTAATCAGTCATTTCTGAGGATGAATCTGGTTTATGTTTCTAGATGTTTATGTTTAAACATGGTATAAAGGGACCTTTTATGGTATGGTGTAAAAGAATATTTTAAAACTACTGATTAATCACAAATTGTGGTGATGGCCTTCTGTACCATACAGTACATTAATTACGTTATATTTATTGTCCTGAACCAGCCGTTTTAACCAGTGCGATTTAAATGGATCAAATTTGTTATTTTTGAACCGATTTTAGGCATCATAAAAAAAGATCCATTTCCAGTGTGTTGTCTCTTTCTGTACTCTGCAGTGCCATCTTGTGGTAAACATTAAATTATTGCCATGTGATACAGTATGACATGATTTGAGCATGATTCTGGATAAATGACATCTTCTGCATGTTTTTAAAAGACTCCACATTCGGTGTGCAGTGTAGCATAGTTTATTAGCCTTTGTCACTTTTACAATAAGAGTACTAAAAAAATGAGGCACTCAGATTACTCTTTCATCTGTTATAGTCATCAATTATTGATTTCAATTTGGATAAACTTGTTTTTCCACACGTCAAGTCTGTCGCGTTTTTTTCCCACACATCATGTCAGCTTTAATGGATATCTAAACATCCATATATTGATGAAAAAATCACAACCTCAAGTTGAGTAAATTTTCTGCCAGCAAGACAGTTTGCACACACAAAGTTTGTCTACTAAAGTGAAAATGCATATTCAGGTCACATTTTAAAAGCTGTTCATTCATTTCTTAGGCCAATACAAAAAAAAGGCAACACTGTGCAATCTGAAATACCACAAATGACATTAAGCTGCAAGTGAGTATGCAATGTGAATACATGTTTCGCATGATTGATACAGTATGTCTAATAATCCTATCAGTTCCAGTCATCTTCTCCTGACATTCAGCCTAGACCAAATGGATGACAACAACATGAGAGGTTGTATCTTTCTGTCTGCAAAAGAAACCAGCACGTTGATCAGAAATAATAGAAAAATCGCACAATTGCGCATTCACAGACTCACGGTGACTGTAAAAAAATAACTCCTGTTACCAGTGATGGCTGGCCGTCTAATATCAATCAGCAGCTTGACAACAGACTATTAGGTTTGAGCAATGCATTATATTACAGGGTCTAATTGATGACTTAGTAAGAACGTTGTGGGGCAAACTATTAAAGCGGACAGGAAGCTGTATTCATGAATTTTAGCATTTAAAAAAAAAAAAAAAAACCTGTTTAATTTCTGTGATGGTCTACTAGACCCCCTGGTTTCCTCTGCATACCAAACACTGTAAATTAGAAAAGTTGTAACGTTAACTAATCAGTTCTGTCATCTGTTCTTTTATGTCATTTATACTTGGACAGTTTGTACTTTATTCTATCTTCTTCTCATTTCTCCTACGAATACAGTTTTGTTGGGGGGGGAGTAAAAATCCACCTTGTTTGCATTCCTTACATCCATGACTGTATTTCACATATGGTTTCTTCATCACTGCTGATGGTGTGTTAAGGACAGCATGTAGCGATATAATTCAGCAAATTTCAAAAATTTAATCTTGGCCTGCTTGTTCAATCACATACACAAAAACAAAACAAAAAAGTATTCCATGGCCAAAGTACAAGTCGTTGTGTTTATTATGTATACTTCTAATCTAAAATAATCTTTTCAACAGTTGCTCTATTTTTTGTTATACATAACTGCAAAATATTTTAGCAAGTAAAAATCACACACATGGCCAAATTTATGTTATACTTCTCATTATGAGATTAACACAAAAGTTGTAAAATTATTAACCCTAATTCTAGACAAATTTGCTAATATCAAGCGTGAAGTTCTCTTATACTACTGGCCAAAAATTTAACCTATTTCAATCATTTATTATTAGAAAGAAGCTAAATGATCTGCTGTATATAGAAAATGCAGATTATATCCATCCATCCTCTACCACTTACTCCTTTTCAGGGTCACGGGGAACCTGGAGCCTATCCCAGGAGGCATCGGGCACAAGGCGGGGTACACCCTGGACAGGGTGCCAGTCCATTGCAGGGCACAATCACATACACACTCACACACCCATTCATACACTACGGACACTTTAGACACGCCAATCAGCCTGCAGAATATATCAAATATAGATATTTTCACATGCTAAGATATTTTTTGCAGTGTTCAGTCTACCTCAGAAATGAATTTTTAGACTGTTTAGGCATGTTTGTTTTCATTATTACACAATTTCATTATTACAGGCTGCTATTTATCTAAACTGATTTATTTCTAAAAATAAAAAAGCATACATGTCTTTTGGAACTTTTTGAATTTGATCCTTATACAGATACTGATACTGAAACGAGTAACCTAAAGGAAAGGAAGCTCTCCTGTCTCAGTGCTCACAGAACTGCGCCCTCACACAGGACAATATCTGTGCGTGCCCACGTCACTCCTTCATACTCCACAAATGCCATTGTGTGTACACAATTCACTGTACCTTGGACTCATTTTCAGTGACCAGGTTAACTGATCTTATCTTGTGCGGTCAAGTCAGCCTTGTTCTCTATAAGATACTGTTTAAATGCGTGAGATGTTTAATCAAGTTATTTGTATTTACCAAATTTAACACACCTGCTCCCCATTCACAGCTGAGACCTTGTAACACTAACAAGTCACATGACACCAGGGAGGGAAAATCGCTAATTGGGCCCAATGTGGACATTTTCACTTAGGGGTGTACTCACTTTTGTTGCCAGCGGTTTAGACATTAATGGCTGTGTGTTGAGTTATTTTGAGGGGACAGTAAATTTACACTGTTACACAAGCTGTACACTCACTACTTTACATTGTAGCAAAGTGTCATTTCTTCAGTGTTATCACATGAAAAGGTATAATCAAATATTTACACAAATGTGAGGGGTGTACTCACTTTTGTGAGATACTGTAAGTTTTAAGAGAAGATTTAGAAATAGATAAAGATTGAGCGAACCTCACGTGAAAAGGGAGACTATTCCAAATTTGGGACCAACCACAGAAAATGCTCGATCACCCTTTGTTTTAGTACGACAGCCGGGGACAGATAAAAGAAGTTGATGACCTTACTTCTCTAGTAGGAGAGTAACGGTGAAGAAGGTCAATGATGTACTGTGGAGCAGACCCAGAAAGAGTTTTGTATACATAAATTAAAAATTTAAAATCAATTCTAAAGAGATGCCAAAGTTAGGGAAATATGATCCCTCTTTTTGGTCCCTGTTATTTTGCTGCATTTTGCTGTAGATGAGATACGGCAGACTGAGGAGGGCCAACATACAAAGCATTGCAGTAGTCGAACCTTGATGTAACAAGAGCATGAATCACAGTTTCCAGATCTTTTCTAGAGAGAAACTGTTTTAACTTTGCAATAGATCTTAAATGAAAGAAGCTTCCCTTAACAACAGCACTGATTTTTTTTTATCAAAATGCAAGTGAGTCAAAAATAACTCCAAGATTTTTGACATATTTGTTAACGGAGAGAAGACCTAACTGGGCCTCAAGAGCAGAGGAGACAGTAGGTGAGCCCAAAATAATGACTTCAGTTTTGCTTTCATTTAACTGCAGGCAATTGTTAGCCATCCAACATTTAATGTCCTCCAGACATTTAAAAAGGGACCCAAAAGGACTGTCATTTGACCTAATGGGCAAATATAATTGGATATCATCAGCACAACAGTGAAAGGAAGTATCTTACCGCCCCACAAAAAAAATAATAACCCAGGAGAAGCATATAAAGGGAAAACAACAGAGGACCCAATATGGAACACTGAGGAACACCATACAATAAGGGGGCTGGTGAAGAAGGGATAATTCCTATGTTTACTTTGAAAGTCCTATCTTTCAGATAAGATGCAAACCACTGCAAAGGCAGACCCTTGATACGAATCATAGACTCTAAGCGATTTTAAAGCGATTACTATGGTCAAGTGATTGTGCCCTGTGATGGACTGGCACCCTGTCCAGTGTGTACCCCGCCTTGTGCCCGATGCTCCCTGGGATAGGCTCCAGGTTCCCCCGTGACCCTGAAAAGGAGTAAGCGGTTGAAGATGGATGGATGGATGGATGGATGGATACTATGGTCAATGGCATCCAATAAGTACGATCCAGTGAAGTCAAGTGACATTAAAATATCATTGGTAACCTTTATCATGGCAGATTCAGTGCTGTGTAAAGATCTAAAATCCGACTGGAACTTTTCTAAATTATTTGAACAATTCAAATACAACTGTGCAGAACTTTTACCAGCAACATTGAGATGTAAAAATAGGCCTATAGTTGTTGTGTAAAGTTGGATCGAGATAAGGTTTTTTTTTTTTACACATGTATGGCATTTGAAATATATCAAAGCAAAACGTTTTCTCCCAACTCCTAAATCGAAATGTAAGCACTGGACGTGTTCCTCCTAACTGGTATTATTATGCTGCAGCAGTAGGCACTTTCGAGATTTGGCCTCACTTGTAGGAAGACAGTTACACGTGATCACGGGGTGCTGCGTGACGTCATTGCCAGTGCACTCCCGGATGTTGTGGCAAAACTTTGTTTAGCGTCGACACTTCTTTTCATAGTTTTATTTACGGTAAAAAAGGAAACCAAAAAAAAAAAAAAAATTTAACCACGTACTCTTTAGCGTCACGTTTAAACGTCGCGTAGACCGGAAGTATCTTCTGCTTGAGGTTAATTAAAACGAGAAACACGGGGAAAGATTTTGCATCGAGTTGAACTAGCTAAATTTGATTTGACGGCGTCTCGCGAGCTCCCCTCCTCCTCCTCCTCCT
>JAFFST010048977.1:17268-32797 GCA_022414735.1 Noturus placidus | reverse complement strand
TTTGATCTTCCGAAACACTTAAGTGTGACAAACATGCAAAGGAACAGGAAATGAGGAAGGGGGCAAACACTTTTTCACACCACTGTATACCTACATACATTAAACCAAACAGCTAAATTTTCATTCTTTTATCTACTGATCATTCTCTCCATCTATCAAACCTACGGATTAACCATCCATCCACTCATGCATTTATTTATCAGTTCATCGTCCATCCATCCATCTTTCAGTCCATCAATACCTTCATCCAATCATCATTCTATCTATCCATCCAGTAGTCCATTCAACCAACCAATCAATGTGCTAACCTTCATGTCCCTTTCTCCCTGTTGTGCAGAATAAAGGAGGAACCCAGTGCTGTTGTCTGTCCTGTAATAGATGTGATCGACTGGAACACGTTCCAGTATTTGGGCAACTCCGGAGAGCCTCAGATTGGTGGCTTTGACTGGCGTCTGGTTTTCACATGGCACCCAGTTCCTGAAATTGAGCAGAAACGCAGACACTCCCCTACTGATGTCATCAGGTGAATATCTCTGTAGACCACTGCTAGCGCAAAGGTTAAAATGTAGTCAGCAGGTTAATAGAACCTACTTGAATTGGTAAATAAAGCAAAAGTCCTTGTTTGCATTGAACTAACAAGTGGTTTTCAGGGCCATAATGATAGGGCTCATACTTAATTCAAGAGCAAGAGAGAGAAAGAAAGAAACAAAGAAAGACGCTTCTGGTTTAATTCATGCCAAACTGGTTTACATCAGGATACAGATATGGATATTTGAAGCACTATGTACACATACTGGCATAAATTTATACGCCTATTGTAAACAGTGCCTCTTTTCGCTTTAAGGGTAGTGTAAATGGCACTAAACCTGTCTTTTCATTTGTGCAGATCTACAAAAAGCCTTTTTGTAGACTGTGAGCACTACTGTACTTTCCAGACTATAGAGCACACCTGAATATAAGCCGCACCCACAAAATTTTAAAAGAAAAAAAATTGTGTATATATTATATATATATATGTGTGTGTGTGTGTGTGTGTGTGTACCGTATTTTCCGCACTATAAGGCGCACCTAAAAGCCTTAAATTTTCTCAAAAATCGTCCGTGCGCCTAATAATCCGGTGCGCCTTATGTGTGGACTGAGTTCCAAAATCTGTAAAAATGTGCAACTTTGGTTGGCGTAACAACCATATGCGCCTTATAATGCGGTGCGCCTTATATATTGGTCAAGTACAGAAATAGACCCCGTAATTGAGACTGCGCCTTATAATCATAAGTTATAGTGCGGAAAATACGGTATATATGTTTGTGTATATATATATATATATATATATATATATATATATATATATATATGTGTGTGTGTGTGTGTGTGTGTGTGTATATATATATTAGGCCACACCTGTCTATAAGCTGCAGGTGTCCAGGTTGTAACACGAGATATTTACACAGAAAGATGTCACACAAAGGTTCTTTTTAATTTTTAAATGCTTTATTTCGAACAGTGCCGGGAACACGGCTGATTAAAAAAATAAAAATATACAGTTGCCTATCAGGAATAGTCATTGATCTATCTTCATCTTCCTCCTGCGCATTAAAACCACTAAAGTCGTCTTCTTCAGTGTCGGAATTGAACAGCCCCAGAATTACTTCATCACACTTCCTCAGTTGTCGCTCTCAATGTCACTTACGTCTCGAGGCAAATTCGCCCTTGAGCTTGTGCAGTCCTCTTCATCATGCAGCAGTCCAGCCTTTCGAAACCCGTTGGTGATGGTAGATGTTTTGACACTGCTCCACGCTGTTAGGATCCAATGGTAGACTCGAGCAAAAGTTGCTCTTCGCATGCGGCCAGTTTTGGTCAATGATTCCTCGCCTTTAACTTGAAAGCTGCATCATACGCATTTATTCGTGTGTTTTTCCATGATGAGGGTGTGTGCATGAAGCGCAAAATGACTGATCTGAAGAATTTAGTGTGAGTGTGTTTGATTTAATTCGAACAGTTTCATTGGTCCACTGTGACCTGTTCGGTAATTTCATCGGTCCGATATGACGAGGCTAAATGTTTTGGCTGCATGAAGCTCTCTAGCCCGTAAAAATCCATAAATTAGCTGCATCGTTGTTTAAGCTGCAGTGTTCAAAGCGTGTGAAAAAAGTAGCGGCTTATACACCGGAAAATATGGTATATTCACAACTGAAATTTACCTAACTGGCAATAAATAATAGCATACATGTAAAATGTATTGTTTGTTTTGAATAGTATATCTAATAATGGCTGTTTTTTATTTTTCTTCCTGTCTAAACAGTGCTACAATATTAGCATTAATTGGCACAGGAATCCACGAATATGGACAGCCCGTTAAGTAGTTTAACGTTTTCCTACTTGTTTTAGATCTCCAACCATGGCTGGGGGCCTGTTTGCAGTCAGCAAGAAGTACTTTCATTACCTGGGTACTTATGACACAGGGATGGAGGTGTGGGGAGGAGAGAACCTGGAGTTCTCATTCAGAGTGAGTTTGTGCTTTTATTTATTTATTTATTTTATTTTTTATTTTTAAATCCATACTTTACTGTTTGTCTATCCAATGGTTGTTTCCATCAGCTCTGTTCAAGGAAATCTACACACATGTTTATTTGATGGTGGATCCGTAAATAGCACACAGAGTTTGGAAATCATCAGTCAAAGATGGGGCTATATTACCTATATACCTTACATAATTTGTAATCATACAATATGGTGGTATCAGTATCATCAGATGTCATGAGTATTTAAGCATTACAAATACCGTTATGCTATTATAACAATGACAACTCCAGTTTTGCATTTACAAGTAGCTGATTGGCTGATATATAGAAGTGTCGCAACATGATACATTTGCTTGTATTTTCTAATTTGTAAGTCGCTTTGGATAAAAGCATCTGCTAAATGAATAAATGTAAATGCACTATAGAGCCAAAAGTATGTGGGCACCTGTCCATCACAACATCCTTTGCCAAAACCATGCGTGTTTTAATATAGGACTTGGTCCCCCTTTACTGGTATAACAGCCTCCACCCTTCTGGGAAATCTTTGTATTGTATTTTGGAACGTGGCTGTGGGGATTATCCCACTCGGCCACAAAAGCATAAGTGAGGTCAGGCACTGATGTCTGGCGAGAAGCCTGGAGCACAGTCTGGGTTCCAATTTATCCAAAAAATGTATTGAATGACTCAGACTTTGTGGCAGGCCCACATATGGGTGAAGGTTAGGTGTCTACATGCATTTGGCTATAAACTAATTTTATTTTTCTTCATATCATGATGTTTTTCGCAAATTAAAAAAATTCATTTACCTGGTTATAATTAGTTAGTGTTATAAATGTTATTTACATGACACTGAATTTAATGTATGTGAGGGGTTTTACACCAGAAACATTTCATGTATGTTTAAAAAATAAATTTTGAAAGTTGTATCTGCTTCAATTACTTTATTGATGGTCAAACCATTCCGATTCAATATCCGAAAAGCTGCAGAATTCTTGGATAAAATCTTGCACGGAAAAGTTGACCTCAAACAGATTCATTCATTCATTCATTCATTACCTGGTTTTTCTGTGCAGAACCTTTCTTAGTACTTCTGTTTTACATAAAAGCATGTGCATGGAACATCACTGTGCAAAATGTTTAGGCACAAATTTTATCCAAAGCCTTTACTACTGTTTGTGTTATATGTATATATGTAGAAATATGTATCTAATGTAGAAACCTATTATTTTTTTAAAGGCATTTCTGCTTTCCACTATTTCTTCGCACGTGCCTAAAACCTTTGCACAGTACTATATGACTTGCACAAGTTAAATTGGACTATTTGGATCATGTAATAAGTTTAAGGTCATCTTATCTTTTACAAGATCAGTCTTTGGCAGGCATCTCCGTGCTTCACCAGACACGGGTGTTCTCATTGTATGATGAGAACATTTTATTAATCCCTGGTGGGAAATTCCAGAATGATCCTCATTTGCATTGTTCGAGACTAATTTCTTCCTTGTGGTGTTGCTTTTTCCAGATCTGGCAGTGTGGAGGGAGTTTAGAGATCCATCCCTGTTCCCATGTGGGCCATGTCTTCCCTAAAAAGGCCCCCTATTCTCGGAACAAGGCTCTGGCCAACAGTGTGCGGGCAGCAGAGGTCTGGATGGACAACTACAAGGAGCTGTACTATCACCGCAATCCCCATGCTCGCCTGGTACGCTCACTGTCCTTGCTATTAATATGTACTTGTTATGGCTTGGCATCCCTTTGTTTTTTCCCAGCTTCCTCAGTTCCATTTATCACATTCGAGTCCTCTAAATGACAGCACAGCAACAATGTAAACAGACCCTGATTGATTACAAGGTCTCTGAGAAATAAGATACAGATGCTTAGCTTAGCCACACGTATTTACAAAAGCTGTGAACATATTGAGTGACAGTCAGCACGGAGTTCACTGCAGTTCTGAGGTGACATTCTCTGAGCTCAGTGTACGATTACAAAGGTGAGAAGTGGCATCTTTCTGGCTGTGTGTATGTCTTTCGTTTGACCTTGAGCAGTGTTGGAGTTTGTCAGCGCTTAAAGAAAGACGAGCGCTCTCCTCCCCCTCACATGATATGTTGTGACAGGAAAATTTGAATATGGAAAAAAACCCCACAACAGACCATGCTGTTGTATGAAAATATGGGTTTAAGCTGAGTGTTTAAGCTGATGCAGCATGAAACGAACACAATGTTCAGTTAGTTCATGTTTTCACCTAGGTTATAGCTGCGAGGTGTGAATTAAGATAAGCTGTGTCCTATATGCCATAGTTCCAGTGTCTTTGGTTCGATCCCGAACTCTAGTTACAGTCTGTGTGGCGTTTTTCATGTTTTCATGTTAGCCCTATAACTAAGTTATGCTACTTACCTGGGTAAGTTTACGCTAAGTTAACAGATAACCTCAGCTTTCGGTTTCAACTTACTCTCTCAGGGTTAGTTTGTTGGGGAGAGCTGACGGAGCACAGCGTGCCCTTTTGAAGAATATCCTGTGGACGAGGAAGCACGGATTCTATGAAATCTTTTTCTCTGTGAGAGGGTGATAAGACCATGTATAGAGGTGTTGTTGTTTTTAAAAATCCAGATGAATATTTCGGGAGCATTACCATTACTCACGTGAAACATTAATTTGTTTAACAAACCTGTTAATATCTCACATCGCCAACGTGACACATCGTGGATCAGCGCAGAACACGGAGCACATTGTTTGGTTGCCAGAGGGAGGTTCAAAACATATGGGAAAGGCAACTGGGTGTAGGAACATACATACTGTAGAGTACACCTTGTATTCAAAAGGTGGTGTTGAGCTGTGATCTGCCAAAATTACTTGTAATTAAATGACTAATGCGTGTTTACTAAGTGAACAGCTGAGTGATTCATTGTTTCTTTGTGTCCTGTAATCAGTTAGCAAATACTATACTGTTAATTGTTACGGCACAGGTTTAAAAGGATCAATGTTCAATATTGCATCGTAAAGAAAGGAAACTTTTCAGATATTTATGAACTTATAAATTCACGTATTTACTCGATCCGTTACTTTTTTCCAAGCCGACTCTCTGTCCGATGCAGCAGTTACTTTTTTTTTGTTTGTTTGTTATAAATGACTTGTATTCCTCATAAGCATGCATTAAAACCTCTAACTCTGCTTTGCTGAAGTATGCGGCTTGCTTTTGTTCGCCCTGGGTTTCCATGGTGACTCCTGAAATCGGCTATCCATTGATAATGTCTTCATGTACTCACCGTGCACGCATTCACTCGGAGTTACCAATCGGAGGTTGATTGGACTAACTCCTAACCAGTGTTCTGGAACCGGAGAACCCAGAGTAAGGTTTTGGTTAATCAACTGCTGGTTTAGGGTTTGTGACGGTAAATTAACCTTGCTTTCTGGATTACCCCTCAGGTAGCTGGATTGTTTATACACAATTGTTTCTCGGTGTGAATGTGTGTGCACATGGTGTCGTGTGATGGTCTGGAGTCCCATCCTGGGGCTGGAATTGTCCCACTTTGCACCGAATGTTACCGGGATATGCTCAGGATCCATGCACAACTGAAGGGATAAAGCAGTTATTGAAGATGAATGAAATGAACAGATGTGTCTTATGTTGACATGCAAGATATGTGTTGTGTCAGTCAGCATAACGTGTGTGAACATAAGACAGTCAGTGGGTCCGGTCGGGAAAACGTCAACTCTGATCCAAAATCAATCCAGGGCTTCAGTCAAGGATCAGCTCTAGTACTGGCGCTTAGTATTGGATTGGTATGTCCTTAATGAAAAGCTGTACTTGTTGACAAATTTGACATTTTTTATCTGGTATACAACCCACCATTATGTTCAGCCTTATACATTTTCAACTCTAACGTCCTATTCATTGCGCAATTGTGGCCTAAAAATGTCAACAGTCTGATACTCCATTATGTGTTGAACCTCAACCACTTTATTCAGTTTAAAAACCTGTGTTCCTAGTGAACTGCTTCCAAATAAATAAATAAATAAAACCAAGGCCCAAGTCACAATTATAAATTATTATGCATCTGCTTTTATGGTACCCGGGCACCCAGCTGGTCGTTTGGCCATTGCACTCTGATGAATCATCTTCTCATCAGTACGGGAAGTCATCCATCATTACTCAGTGCTGCTAAATAGCTCCAACTGGGTTCTGCTTCCAACAGCTGTCGCCTGCAAACAACGTGTGCAGTGCTCCTCTGTGGGCCATAGCTCAGCACTCCACAGAGTCTGAGGTGGCAGGAATGTGTGCTGAGCATACACATTCACACGGACCAGCTTCCTTGCTTCTAACTGCATTTCCTGTGCAAACAAACCTTGCATGATTGCAATGCCACACTGTAATTATTCCTCATATTTGAGAGGTGATGAGGTGGCACTGTCTGGGTGTTTTTATGTCTGTGTCAGAATGGTTAGAATATTTGGTCCTGCATGAGGATTTTGTTTGTAGATGCCACTGCTGGGTTCAGCTATTTTGAAGGGTAGTGCTCAAAGTAATGGCTCATCTCAGCTTGTTTTTTGTTTTGTTTTGTTTTGTTCTGTCAGTGCATTTGGTATGGGTCACCATTCAGTATTATGGATTCTCTTTCTCAGGCAACATCATCTGTAAGAATTATAGAACAGTAAAGCTTCATTTCAGGATCTTTATAATCCTGAGTCATGCACCCTTTTTTGTTCTTTTAAGCAGTCACATATTGAGAGACTAGACTCCAATTTGTAATAGTGATCTTGTACTAAGCTCTTAAATCTCTTTTGAAGGTTAAACCTCACTTCATGTACTTTTGTACAATCCTTGTGTGCTCTGCTAGTTTGATCAGTTCAGCTGGATTTATTTTAACAAGTGTATAAATGGTGACGATAGAGAAAAGCACTTCTGATATCTCAGTTTTGTAGGCAACTGTATCTGTTTTAGGCAGCTATTTGCCTCAAATATTTGCAAAGCCATTTATTATTCAGGGCGGCTGTGGCTCAGTGGGTAGAGCGGGTTGTCCACTAATCCACTAACCGTGGGGTTGGCGGTTCGAATCCCGGCCCGGGTGATCCCATGCCGAAGTGTCCTTGGGCAAGACACTGAACCCTAAGTTGCCCCCAATGGCAAGCTAGCACCTTGCATGCAGGTCTGCTACCATTGGTGTGTGAATGTGCTCTCATTAGTAAGTCGCTTGTAAATGTAAAAATGATATTTCTGTAAAAGCTGCTTTGAGACAATGTACCATTGTAAAAAGCGCTATACAAATTGATCAATTAATTATGATCAATTATTATTACAGTATGCCTTTAGTAGGTTTAAGATGATCTGCATAACGTACACAAGATCTCTTGCTATTGTACTCAATAACTGACATGGTTTTTGTTATAGCCGATATTTCAGTACACTTAAACACAGGAGAAGCTCCATTTATAAATTTTTCTGTCTGTTTGTGTGACTGGCTTTGAACCACTACTGTACTATAGTGGTTTATGCATGACTTCTGACCTTTCAGGCATAACAGGGAAGTAAGCGTCATTGTAAAGCATCTGCACACCTTATACACACTGCATAGTAACTAGATGACACATTGATGAATCCCTGTCCGTCAGGCTTTCATGTTGACCTGCAAGATTTCCTGCCATATTTGTCTCCGTGCAGCAGCATATAAATGTTAAGCACACAGACAATCTTCTCTTTAAACTTTCTCTGTTCCGTTTTCTCCTTTGCCAGAGCTGGTCTTTCCACAATCATCACATGCCCTTTTAAAAGTTATTGCTTCATATTTCCTCTCGAGTCTGCTTGAATGTTTACCAGTGAACCTACACGATGTTTTTCTTGTTCACCTCCTAAACTACATGCACTACAAAGAGCTCTGTTTAACCTATAACGCCCTACATAACCATGTTTCTTTTTGTCATTGTTTTTGTCTTAGGCCTCTGTAGACTATAGAATAAGAAAACACAGTTTAAAATACAGAGACTGAAATTCACGCATCTAATAAGTGTTTATCACACACCCCAGGTTCTGCAGTTTTTCTCTGCAGTATTCCATGGCAAATTATACACTGTAAAAAAAATTGTTTAGCATTTTTAAATGCTTAAAATTCTATGTAGAAATCATACACGCACAAAAAAAGACGTTTTCTACCAACATGTGTGTTTCTATGCATCTGGAAATGCATGGAACACCACATTCCCATTCATGAATGAATATGTTGAGTATGTATTCTGCAGGAGTACTCGTGCACAGCATCATGGTGGTAAAACTGCCCTTTCTTTGTAGGAAACACAATGTTGGCTGTTTTTGAAAATGTATTTATTTATTTTTTTTTCGAGATCAATTCTGTTTCTGAAAATCGCTGATCTGCATAAGCTGCGTGGAGAAATCACACAGCTGGCTTCTACAGCATGTTTGCTTGTTGTGATTTTATGGAATGTATCCCTCTGTGTCTGAATTGCTTTTATTTTTGTTCGTGTGTTTGTGTTTTGCAGTGATGGCGAATTCAATGTTACTGACATTGGGGGGGGGGGGGGACCTCTATTTGCCTTTGCACTCAATTCACAAAAGAAATAAATGTCCACACACTGTTCAGCCTTGTGATGATGAGCTTCATAGACTCTTTAACTCTATAACGTTTGGAGAACAGTTTAAAGTTCTTTGTGAACGTTTAGACAACAGAATTGCACAAAAAAAACCCCTCACGTTGCAGCTGCTTCCTAACAGAAGTTTTTTCTACTTCCTTTTGTTCTGTCTTTTGTATTATTTTTATGAAGTTGGCCTGTAAATTTTTGTTCTCATCGCTGCGAGTGCACACACTTTGTGAGAATTCAGGTCATCATGATCTGCATTAGTCTGTATAGTAATGACACCAGTGCTGTACTGACAAGCTCTTTAGTGTGGCATTCATGACTCTGAGGAGATAATTATCTGCTGCATTTCCTCAGCATTACGGATTAACTAGTTAAACCTCTCAGTTTCTCTGCTGTAATCTCGCAGCATGCTCGTCGGCTGGCTCACCTTGGCAAGCTGTGGGTGAATTTATACCGGGGTTCGATGCCAATAGACATAAATGCAATGCAGTGTGTATTATCTTCTCTGTGTATTTTGTTCTTTAGCTTTTCAAACACACTAGGCACGAAGTGGACTGTAGCATGTGAGCCAAAACAAACAAAGCAGTAAATGTTCCACACCAAGGGCAAACAGACACCATAAGTGACTCACTCGTACCTGATATAAGCGGTTTTATAAATACAAAATACATAGAAGCACAGAGAGATCTTCTATTCGGCAGTAGCTGGCTAGTTCTGTAGCTACTGGGTAACAATATAAACTCCACAATGAAGATCTCACACTCTTAACACTCTCCTCCTTGATTGGTTGAATCTCCTGTCTATCATCATATAGTAAGATGTATATCATGCCTTAAAATGTCTGAGCTGGCTCATGATGAATGCTTGCAAGACCTGACACCCGGGAGACGGTGCTGACTGTAAATGACTATTAAATGATTGTCAGATTCACTCATTGCAGCTCAGGAACATTATTCCTGTGCAGGTTTTTTTTCTCCCTTGACACAATCATCATGTCGGAAGAAAACCTATCATTTTAAGTAAGAGTTCATTATAACATTCATATCACATTTTAGGAGCTATATATGTTCTGCACTTTGATGTAAGTCTCCAATACATTCGAGCATTGTCGTGAAATTCATAGTTCTTGTTTTTAGGAGGCCTATGGCGATGTGACGGACAGGAGGAAGTTAAGGTTGCGTCTTCGCTGTAAGGACTTTAAGTGGTTCCTGGAGAATGTCTATCCAGACATCCATGTCCCAGAGGATCGACCGGACATGTTTGGAATGGTAACGTGACCAAGGACGTATATCTCTTGTTTTATAAGTATGGCTGCTCTTACTTCTCTCTTACCTTTTTTCCCCTTTATTCTCATCTTACTTCCAGCTGAAGAATCGAGGAATGTTTAACTATTGCTTTGACTACAATCCACCTAGTGACCACAATGTGGCGGGCCACAGGATCATTCTGTATCCATGCCATGGCATGGGCCAAAACCAGGTAGGAGGCTTTTGAAAAATTTCCACAATATGTGCAGAATTGGCTTCCACTGTAAATCGCCATCTCTTTGTAATTTTCTTCTCTCTCTTCTATGTCTTTATAAATTGTGCTCGTCATATCGGAGAACACCACAATGGATCAAATTCGGTCATTTAAAAAAAACTTGTGGTTCTGCTGGTTAATAGATGCCTTGGTGTCCGTGAAACTCTGAATCCTAATGTTTACTTCACATGTATCTGATCTTTGTGTGCTAGTTTTTCGAGTACTCAACGAATAACGAAATCCGCTACAACACAAGGGAGCCTGCAGGCTGTGTCGTGGCCGATCCCATCTCCACCTTCCTCAGCGTTAATCTGTGCCGAAAACCCAACCAACCCGTGCCTGAGGACCAAAAGTTTGTGCTCAGAGAGGTGAGACGTGAGTCATTCGCCACCATTGCTATGGCATGAGTGGGGGGGGGGGGGGGAACGCATGGAAACGGTGAAAAACAGCAGGAGGCGTGTGGAACTTGAATTCGCTTCAGCAGGCGTTTGATTGTTTATATATGGTCACAGTAATGAGCAGCTTGGCATTTCTGAAACTGCAGTGAATATTTAGAAAAGACAATTGGGAACATCGTTAGCAAACTCATTGCCGTTAGAATGCTCAGATCAGTTTTGCTGACCATATGCTGATTAATAGCTTTACAGCTGGTTGGATATGACCGGATGCTGTTTCTCAACATTGTGAAGTCAGATCCTGTGAGTGAGCTCAGAGTGACCCAATAAGGCAACCATTGCAGTGCTGAAGGAGACCAGTGTCGGCTTTATAAGGGGAAATGTGAAACTCTGGATTGCGTTTGTGCCTGTGTCTGAGCAGGCCTGAGGCCTTGGAGCGGTCTCAGAGAGAAAGAACAAAAACACTGACATTCAGCCCTGTTATTCCGTAACTGATGGAACGAGGTGCCGTCGGCGAACCCTGCAGGGCTTCTCATTTAAAACGCAACAAACAGCCTCTGTTTATGCTAGTGTGTAGCTTTTTGAATAAATTGTTTTACTTTAAGAATATAAACATATACATTTCCGCAAAACAAGGCAGAAATGTCACAAAATGCAGAAATCACATTAGGTAGTTGAGCCGGTTTAACAAACGAGACCACAAAAACACTTTCAGGCTGTTAATAAATGTGGGTTAAATATCAAAATAGTTTTCATGGTCATGTGTTATTATTATTATTATTATTATTTTTTTTTTTTTATTTTTTTTTTTTGCAACCCCAATTCCAAAAAAAGTTGGGACACTGTGAAATGTCAATAAAAACAGAATGCAATGATTTGGAAATCTCAAACGCATGTTATTCACAATAGAACATAGAAAATATATCGAATATTTTTAAACTGAGGAAATGTAGCATTTTAAGCAAAAAATAAGGTAATTTTGAATGTGATGGCCGCAACACGTGTCAAAAAAGGAGCAGCAAAAAGACTGGAAAAGTAAGTGTTACTAAAAAGAAACTGATGGAAGAACATTTTGCAACCAAGTAAGTTAATTGGCAGCAGATCAGTAACATTATTGGTATAAAAAGGAGTATCTTAGAGAGGCAGAGTCTTTCAGAAGTAAAGATGGGATGGAATCTGTATGGAAGCATATGTTTTTCTATGTTCTATTGTTCTAAATTTTGTAAATTCTGCACTAATTTGTTGAAATCTAATTTGTCTGTGATAATCAAATATTGTTGTTTGCATCTGTGTTCACCAAGTTTGCTGATTTTCTTGAAACAGTGGTATTACAGCCAGTATTCTTTGTCCTTTGCTTTAATAGGATGGGACTTTGTACCATGTCCAGACTCAGAAGTGTGTCGAGGCCTCGCAGAAGGTAGACAACGGCAGTCCTGGTCCTGCTCTCCGTCCGTGCACAGGTTCAGCCCACCAGCAGTGGTTCTTTCAGGAGAAGACATCAGTTTAATAGCAAAGCACCTTCTCTACCACTCCAGAGCTTGAAAGGGTATTCGACTGCGGTAGATTTGTGGTGATCTACGAGATTCTATGCTGTCTTTCTCTTCATTTTGAAGTTAGAAAGTGATGTTCACTCGTTATTTATTTATAATTTAACAAAAAAATGATTGCTGCCGCTTTGATGGATTTGGAGCAATGACCCACTGCTCACTGTTGCTGGCCGATATACATTCAACCCGTTTATAGATTCAGCGTGTTTGAACTGGGTTCTCCAGTTTCCTTACACCTCCCAAAACCCTGCAATTTGATTGGCTATGCGAAGTTGCCACTAAATGTTAATGAGTGTGTGAATGTGTATATTATCTCTTCCAATGGACTGGTTCAGGGTGTGTTCCTGCCTCATGCCTAGTGTTTCTGGGTTAATCTTTCGATTAGACATGTAACTGAGTACATGTATGAATAGCAGGAGAACCATTCATTTTTATTTATTTTTTTAAGAAAGCTTGGTTCAGAGGACATCTACTTGAGACTAAAGTTGTGTAACAGGACTGGGATCATGTAGAACACAAAAAAAGACATGGGACAAAACAAAGAAACGGACAGACAAAGACCACGTCACATAATGCATTTGCTGTGTTTATTTATGGCATACTGGCAGTGCAGGTACATTTTCCTCTTTCTTTTTTTTGTAGTGTTCCAGGGAACTGTTTGTGGTTGGATCATATTTGTTTAAAAAAAACAACAACAACTATTTGTTTAGACCATGCCCACTTCAGGTTTAAATCCAAATACAGATTGCATATTTGGAGTAGTAAACTAATATAGATACAGATAGTGGCATTGTCAACCAGCCACTTGTTTTTGGAAGCTAGGTCACTTCAAAACATTTTTTGGCTGGTTAGAGTATTGAGCATCTGCAATAGTACAGGCTGTAGCACTACTGCAATACTCATTACAAACCGCTTGATGGTGCCAACTCCTCCATTTTCCTTCTGTGGTGTTCTTCTGTGTCTTCAATGTTCCCTCAAATACTGATCACTTGAAGCTGGTTTAAACATCTCAGATTGCTGTAGTTCAGATCGATGGCTTTAACAGTATAGAAGCATTTATTGTGAATATGCTGATCTGATGATGAATATAGAGCATGGATGAGCTGATTACTGTTTTAGAGGAACAGATTTTAATGGCTAAATACAGAGTTTAACACTCATTTCTACTCTGTGATGTGCTCAGTGATGGGTGGTATGGTGTGTATGGATACAAACATGATTATGTTGAGTTAATGTTCAGATACTTGTTAATGAAGAAGCCATAAGTGACACTGATTGATCAGTACATGCTGTAGGCTCTGTTTTAACATTTGTTTGTCCATGTTGAATATTTATTACTGCAGTTTACTATTATAAATAACTGATCTCGTGCGTCAAGGAACAGCCAAAGTGCCTTATCTGGTTCTAAAGGGGTTCTGTGGTGTGAGACAGAAAGTTGCTTAATAATATTTTGATGAAGTTTAAACATGTGCCTAACTTGGATTAAATTAATGAGATACACACATTGGTAGTTTACAGACTTAAACATATCAGGAACTATTTATTCAGACTGACGACTGACCTTTGAGATGCTACACAGATGTTCATAAACCTTCCAGGGATAAACAGGTGGTTGTCAGATTGTTTATCTGTGGATTTACACTGGAGCACTGGAAGACCTTGTGCCGTCGATCAAGTCTCAAAACACTGCAGGATCGATCAGCTGGTGAGAAGAAGTCCAAACTCTGGACAGTAATGCTGATCTCTTGAAGATGTGTCTTATGATCTGTTAAAAATCAAATTCATGTAACTTTACATTTGTTGTATGATTTGTTAAATTGAAATATACTATTTATTAAGCATGTATTAAACATGTCCACAATGTCTGATACTGAAGTAGCTATTGAATTAGCTACTATTTAATTTTGTTGAGGGCTTTTGACAGGTTTTGTTTGCACTTTTATGTGAACTAGTATCACAGTGCACAGTATCACTGCTTCATAGTTTGGGTTTCTTACATTTTTCTTTATCGAAAACTTTCATCTGGGTAGGATCTGAAATGGAGACATGATCTGTAGCAAGAGTAAATTCAGGTGAGGGATAATGTTATTTAAGTGACCTTAACATATCTGGACTTAATCATTTAATTCCATCAAATGTCTCATTTGTGTTTTGTCTATATAAAGAACATTTTTGTTCTATAAGTTTTGTATTATGAATTTAACATGAGCGAAATTATTTGAAAATTAAAAACACGTTGCAATCCTGAATTGCTCCAATTTTTTTTATGACCAAGAACAAAGAACACCCATATTGTGCATGGTTTTTTTTGTTTTTTTTTTTCGAGAAACACTAATCTTTGTATCTACAGCATACTATTGAGATTCCTCTTACATTCACTCACGCATGCTTTTTCTTTTGCAAATTGGTTGTGAGGATAGAAGGCTGCTGACATTTTCTCTGAAGTTTAGTACGAGTGCATATTTTACCATGGTTATGCTGCCATAGATGGAAAGAGAAGGACGTACATGAGGGGAAAAAAGACAACTGCATGGAAAAACGCCTAATAGGTTTCTTTCTCGCATTCCTTTCCTTTTGTACTATTTTTACCTAGTCTTTAGTGTGCTCGTGTGTGGTTTGAGTCTTCATTTGCACAGAGTTTTCGAGGTTGAAACATGTGCAGCTTGTGCCCTGCAGTCCTTCCTCATGACTCATTCATGACGCGCGTCTGCTGGTATCTCACACACTGTGTGGGTCTCCTTTGTTCGATGCCATCCGCCTCACACTTGGGTGGTGGTGTTGGGATAAGCAGCCCCCCATTGCTGATCTGTTACAGAACACACTGCGGGGCTTTTAACAGGGGGCCAAAAACCTCTTCTTCCTCTCTACTGAAAACAAGGCTCAACTTCTGTCTCTGAGTCCATCCATCCATCTTCAACCGCTTACTCCTTTTCAGGGTCACGGGGGAACCTGGAGCCTATCCCAG
>JAFFST010048977.1:2351-17248 GCA_022414735.1 Noturus placidus | reverse complement strand
ACGGACACTTTAGACACGCCAATCAGCCTAACATGCATGTCTTTGGACTGGGGGAGGAAACCGGAGTAGTGTTGCACTAAATTCAAGGGGGTGTTGGTGGGCTTCAACCTCTCAAAGAACATACGTGTCTGTGTTAATGTGTTGTGATGCTAAACAGGATTATACCCATAATGCATCGGTTTTAGCCTAAGAAAACTACAGTTAGAAATGGAAATGATCTTTGTGCTAAACACAGATCACATTTCAGAATGATCCATTTGGGAGCTTTGATATTGAGGCAGCTTGCTCGCCTACGTGCCATGTGTTGTGTAACAGGCTCTGCGCACACCCCGAACCTCTCTCCTCTTTCAAATGATGAAGACTGAAGTTGAATGAGGGACCCATCTTAAGTTCCATCACTGATAACGCTGATTTACCTTCTTTTATTTGGCCAGTTCCATGCTGTCTGGAAAGAGGTATTTTGACTTCAGTGGATATATATGCAGGAAAACACTGAAAAGGAATTTTGTATAGTCGGCCATTTATTGTAATTGCTTCAAAAGCAGCAGATTCGTCACCTTCACTACAAGGTGAACTATATAACCTGTGAATCAGGGATATTCTTTTCCGCATTAATTACGTTTCTTTAATGTAGCACCTTTTAAAGTTCCTTAATGAGTGTAAATGTCACAATTGTTTGCTGTAAACTAGACATTTTACACAGTCATTAAATAGAGTAAGCGTTTGGACTTCTACAAAAAATTCTAGTTACCATAGCAGCAAGGAGGCAAAACAATTAAACAGGAAGCGGAGTACCGCTTTCAAATAGAGTACTGTTAATGGTTGAAAAGGTTACAAGTTATAGCATAATGTTTGTTTCAGTATAATGTACATTGTTGTGTAAAGATTCCAATGTAAGTATACGGTTTTTTTCATTAATGGAAAGAATAATTTTGTGGAGTGTATTTATTTATTTTTTTTCTGTCTGTGATCATTTAAAAATGAACAACCTTTTATTCTTGTATTCACACTGCTCTTTGTCGACATTGGGGGGTGTAATCACGGGCAGGTCAGCCTCTCTGATAGAGTACTTCCCCTCAGTAAGCCAGGTTGATAAACAGTAGTGATAGTGAGTGTGTTTACATGTGCAAAAATAAAATGTTTACCTACACTGAAGTAATCTGATTACAGGAAAAAGAGTTAGTCACTCAAAAACAGGATTCATTTAAAGGCAGTCTTTAGTTTCCGTATATTTTCTAGTAGCAAGAAGATATTTCATTGTTCTTGTTTAACAAATCAACTAGCATACTTAAAGTATTTAATTATGGAATAAAACACTGTCGAAAAATATTCATTAGGGGCGCTGTCCCAAAGTTTATTATTTTCCAGAATTGTCCCAAAGTAGTATGTCCTTACACCACAGCAATTTGCCAGCTATTACAATTTTACTCAGTTAAAGAATGACTCATCATACATTGGAACCATTTATGGTTACCTTTAATGTTGTGGAACAATCGTAAACATCAGTTAGTTCTTGCTATCACTTACGTTATAGCAACTATAAATAGCCATTCTTTTCTCATCCTATCTTTGTGCTCTCTCTCAAAAGCTTTTCAGACAGAAAGCAGCTTCTACATTAAAGCCTCCTTCAAATTAATGTCGAATGTAGATGTCAGTGAAAGCTTTTGGACAACACGATGTTCTGTGGTCTTTCTATGCCGTCCTATTAGTCCATTATGTTTGATACAACTCTCAAGGGCTGTGATTGCATTATCAGCTTCAATTCCACACCCTATTTCTTCCTTTTTACATGTCCTTTTCACTCTGCCTGCCTCTTCCTCCTTGCATAAACTAAGGGTGCACCTTCTAAATTTATTATCAGTGGCACACTCTTTCAGTTTTACAGTTTTTCAAATTTTCATAAATTTTTAGGGGTTTTAAACATCTTAAAGGGTGGAACAGAGATTTGCATCCTTTATATCTGAAAGCTGCAGAGTGGTTTCACAGACATACTTTTTGCTGTGCTACACTATAAAGCCTTTTCAGTGGAAAAAAATCTCCATTAACAGAGTAATTTAGTGCGGAATTAGGCTGTATCCGGCAGACTGGCCCAGAACAATAATGCAGTCATTCAGTGTACTTCATTTATTCTTTATGGTCAGTGGTCTGTCCCTAACTGTCTTAGCCATTATTGATTATGTCTGTCTTTGCCTTATTAGAGCTTGACATCTTGAAAGGTCTTCCAGAGAGACAGTACAAAGAAAAGACATGCAATATGGACAATGGGAGCAGAGATCCTTCAAAAACAGGTGATGTTTACTCTCTGTGCTAGCTACAAGTTACATAATTGTAATTTACTGAAGTGGTGAATCAATCACTGAAAAATTGTCCTCATATAATAATAATAATAATAATAATAATAATAATAATAATAATAATAAAAACATTATATTATACAGTAATGCTAATGATTATAATTATTTTACAATAACACACAACTTAGTAGTAGTAGTGGAGGATTAATATATAGAAGAAAGATGTAATTAAGTCACGCAGTCATCCTCAGAAGTTTGTGCATACTAGTTCAGACTGCATAGGGCAGCATAAGAAACAGCGCTGTAACGTTGACATTACAGCTCACTTTCATTAGTATTTTACAATACAACATTTAAGAAGTATGGCCATGGAGCCATAGCATCTCCTCTTTAACATGTCATCCAGTAGTTACAAATTGTAGACATTGGGGACGAAACAGCTGCCTTCGGCCTGAATAACCTTGACCTCTAATGGTATGCATTAATTTACATTAACTTCACGCAGCACAAAAAAGATGTTCAAAAATGATCAGTCGAGGTTCACTTGAGAGAACAGATGTGTTAACAGCCTATATCTGAGAATTCATTGGGATTTAAGCTATCTGAAACAAAATGCATAACCTGATCATTTAAAAGGAAAAAAGTGTATGTTAAAAAATTAAAAAAAAAAATGAAATGATGTAGCTTGGTTAAGCTACTCGATTGAAAAAGGAGCAACAACGCCACCACACTACTGCTATGTGTAGTGACCAACACTGTTTACAATGCAACTTGTATCCTTCTCTATAATGTCAACATGTTGAGAGGAAGCTGAAAATCTGTGGCATGTAATAAACCAAATGAAACCGCAATCTATCTTTGGCAAAAGAGCCTATATCTTGGATGGATTTACCATTAGAGGCTTATAGACTTGTTAAAGGTCAAAGCGAATGAGAGCTCATATTTTCCTGTCATTCCAGAAACATAACGTCTTTTCAGAGTCTGTAACGATCCAAGGGTACTACTTAGTAAAAAACTGTCTGTTTTCTCCTCGTTAAATGTATTGTCTTACATGCAGAGACTAATTCGACAGTAGTTATTGGAAGTAAACATTTCCAATATGTGTCCAGGTTGTGGGAAACCAATAGACTGCCTGAGGCTTTGCTTCACAACCTTAAAGAGCTCTTCAACAAAACCAGAAAGTAACCTCTCTCAGCTTTTCAATGCCTCCCCTAATCCTGGATACTCACAGGAAGCCAGTGGAGCCATGAAGGACACTCAGCCATCAAAAGAGAATATTTTCACACCATCTTTGCTTGATGTCTCAAATCTAGTAGAACCTTGTCATGATTCAGCTTCCCTACAGGGGGCACTGAGTTATGCGGAGACCCTGTTTATCCACAGTAGCTGACTTTGTGTGTGGTCAGAGGAGATATAAATGTTCAGGGTGCTTGCATTATTATGATTATCTGGACTGTTTGCTGGCACACATACAGCAAGCCAGGATTGAGGGCCTTAGCTGTCAAGTTTTCTACAGCAATCTGAAGAGAATGCACGAACACAAACATGCAAAGAGGGAATAGAGAAACAATCCACAGCTCCAGATCCGATGTGCCATTTTACCAGTGGAGGGTCATAAATGTTACAGCTTCAGAGATAAGAAGATGGATATGATCTGCATGCGGCTGCAGACAATGCAGATATCAGCAGTTCCTGAATAGATCAAATAAAGTGACACAAAACAGCAACACAATGCATTGTACTGCGATTTATTTATCCGCTGGAGAGATGACACTGATAGGAAGCAGCTTCAGACAATGTATTTATATTATTCCGTATGTAGAGTATTAATTATATTTCAGGAAATAAACCACAATCATGAAATGCTGTATTCCTTTCTGCCTTTCTGCTTTAGCGTAGCATTCAATAAACACAGACATGAATCACTGTACAGACTCCAGGCCTACTGTACAAATATTCATATATAGAAATCGTTCCGTTTTTACTATTATTAACCTAATAATTCAACAAGTTCAGGACACCAATGAAATCCGCATATTATTATGTACATGACATTTATAGCATCTCTGTTTGAAATCTCAATAATGTGAGGAAATCATTTCCATGGTGACAAGGAGATGAGCACAGTCAGAATGCATATCACACTTGTAGGGCAAAGTATGGAGTCTGCTCATCTTTTCGAGCCAAGACGAATGTTCTTGGCACTTCCTGTCAAAACAAGCATGTTTCGCTTTTAGTGGGGGAAAAATTCAGTCGACACGTTTGGAACAGCCTGTTTCGTGGTTGATGGAGGATCATTCTCTGTTCAATTCAAACCAAATTCTTGTGTATAGAGATGTTTTACTTTAGGTATTTAGTCAAGCATACAGCCAAATCCAGAATTATTGCTGTCCTGGGTAAGAATGCTGGTATATAATAAACATTTTACACAGCTTGAGAAACTACTCATCTTCATTGAGAATTGATTTATCAATGTCTTCTTTTTGTGATGGCATTTTCCTTCAAAAACATTCGTGGCAAAATGATCAGAACCTGTAAAATGACATCCTTGAAACAAAATCATGATAGGTCCAAAAGCTGATTGCTTCTGCCAGGCCAGACCCTATATGTACATCCAAATCAACCCATTTGAAATATGTTATATTTTCAACATTTTAAAATATTTTGAACATTCATTTAAAGACCAAAAAGGTTGGAAATTTTTAATATAACGATAAAAGTAGAAAACCTTTTGACCATTTCTGCAAAGGAGATTGAGACACAAATGGTCAATATCACAAATTTGCTTAAACTGAAATAGTGACCTAGAAATAGTGAAGAATCTTGAATATTGAACATGTTCTAGAAAACTCTCAAAATTCTTTCTATTTAAAAATTTCAGTTTCTTTCCCCAAAAAATTATAAAAAAAATCCCAGATTTTCAATGTGGTCTCAGACTTTTGGACACACTAAACATGTTTTGCGTCAACAGCTTTACAGTTTTTTTTCCCCCAGCCAAATATTACAGATGGAGTGATATAAATTCGGTTGAGTCTAAAATATATCCTTATAATAACAAGATAGTGGGAAGGAGTTCTAACTTCTACGAAGTTTAAGTTTAATACTAGTTTAATAGTAGTAAAGCCTGCATAAGGCACTATGTTTACAGTATGAGAATATACAGTGGGGCAAAAAAGTATTTAGTCAGCCACCAATTGTGCAAGTTCTCCCACTTAAAAAGATGAGAGAGGACTGTAATTTTCACCATAGGTACACTTCAACTATGAGAGACAAAATGAGAAAAAAATAATCCATAAAATCACATTGTAGGATTTTTAATGAATTTGTTAGTAAATTCTGGTGGAAAATAAGTATTTGGTCACCTACAAACAAGCAAGATTTCTGGCTCTCACAGACCTGTAAGTTCTCCTTTAAGAGGCTCCTCTGTCCTCCACTCGTTACCTGTATTAATGGCACCTGTTTGAACTTGTTATTGGTATAAAATACACCTGTCCACAACCTCAAACAGTCACACTTCAAACTCCACTATGGCCAAGACCAAAGAGCTGTCAAAGGACACCAGAAACAAAATTGTAGACCTGCACCAGCCTGGGAAGACTGAATCTGAAATAGGTTATCAGCTTGGTGTGAAGAAATCAACTGTGGGAGCAATAATCAGAAAATTGAAGACATACAAGACCACTGATAATCTCCCTCGATCTGCGGCTCCACGCAAGATCTCACCCCGTGGGGTCAAAATGATCACAAGAACGGTGAGCAAAAATCCCAGAACCACACGGGGGACCTAGTGAATGACCTGCAGAGAGCTGGGACCAAAGTAACAAAGGCTACCATCAGTAACACACTACGCTGCCAGGGACTCAAATCCTGCAGTGCCAGACGTGTCCCCCTGCTTAAGCCAGTACATGTCCAGGGCCGTCTGAGGTTTGCTAGAGAGCATTTGGATGATCCAGAAGAGGATTGGGACAATGTCAGATGAAACCAAAATTGAATTTTTTGGTAAAAACTCAACTTGTCGTGTTTGGAGGAGAAAGAATGTTGAGTTGCATCCAAAGAACACCATACCTACTGTGAATCATGGGGGTGGAAACATCATGCTTTGGGCCTGTTTTTCTGCAAAGGGACCAGGACGACTGATCCGTGTAAAGGAAAGAATGAATGGGGCCATGTATCGTGAGATTTTGAGTGAAAATCTCCTTCCATCAGCAAGGGCATTGAATGAAACGTGGCTGGGTCTTTCAGCATGACAATGATCCCAAACACACCACCCGGGCAACAAATGAGTGGCTTCGTAAAAAGCATTTCAAGGTCCTGGAGTGGCCTAGCCAGTCACCAGATCTCAACCCCATAGAAAATCTTTGGAGGGACTTGAAAGTCTGTGTTGCCCAGCGACAGCCCCAAAACATCACTGCTCTAGAGGAGATCTGCATGGAGGAATGGGCCAAAATACGAGCAACAGTGTGTGAAAACCTTGTGAAGACTTACAGTATTGAGATGAACTTTTGTTATTGACCAAATACTTATTTTCCACCAGAATTTACCAATAAATTCATTAAAAATCCTACAATGTGATTTTCTGGATTTTTTTTCCTGATTTTGTCTCTCATAGTTGAAGTGTACATATGGTGAAAATTACAGGCACCTCTCATCTTTTTAAGTGGGAGAACTTGCACAATTAGTGGCTGACTAAATACTTTTTTGCCCCACTATACAAAGACTGAACCCTTGCCATTATACTGCAAAAGTGTGACAAGCATTTGAAATGCTCTAGTTGCCACACCTATACTTTTTTTTTTTTTTGTAGTTTGGCTTCATGACTATTTTGTTGATGCAAAAAAACTTTCTTCATGCACACATGGTGCCACTGATTTAATAGGTTACTCATAATACCCTCTAAAAGTCTCTGTAAGAGGAGTTGGTCTGCTTTGCTGCACTAGATCAGTCTCTTCCTCCAGTGGCTGGGCCATGAAGAGATTGTGGGCAGGGGACAAGATATTGACCTTTTCAATGAGGCAATCGATGAGGCCCAACACCAGGGGCTCCGGAACATTTATGGCTGTCGGGGTGGAGAAAGGAAGTTCAGCAAGCAGCAGTGGTGTGCTAATTGCCTGTGGTTGCTGGCGCTCCCACTGTTTGGGTTCAGGTGGTGTGACTGTGTCCCTGTGGAGTCCGCTGTGTGTCCACAACAGCCCTGGGGAGCTGCTTGGTTTCCTGCCAGAAACCAGCGACAGTGTGCTGTTCTCCACACAGGACTGAACATGCCACACTAATACTGTACCTCACATCCTTTCACAATGCTCTAGTCAAGCAATGCTTGTACATAATCGCCATTACTGGTGATCTCAATATACACAATAACAAAACCAGTGAGAAAATGCCAAGATAAATACTTTACATTTATTTGACACTTTTGGACTTTTCTTAAATGGTCTCAACGTTTCAATTACTGATGTAGGTTTCAGATCAGTGTTGCAGTTTTCTTTCAGATGTGGACCTCGCTAGAGACACACAACCAGTGTATGCTTTAAGGAAAGAATTATAGATGATCACATGGGTACATGTTTAACAAAATGTCTACCCTACCATGCAAACAATCCGAATCTATAATACTCTATTGGATAACTTTAGTGTTGGTGATGTGACCGGACCAGTTGTAGTTGTAACCATTTCATGCAAGAAGATAGCACAAAGTCTGACTACTTTTTAAACCTACAGTTGTGGCATGACGATGACTGATTGTATCTGAGCTGACTTGATGATGTATGTGTACAAACTGTCTGTCAAACTGTCACGCCCTGAATCAGTAATCATGATTTGTTTTTAATTAAAATACAATCTCACACAGTCTAACTTTAATGTAAAATTATAAAATAAAGTAGTAGTGGGTGTGGCATTTGATTCACAGAGTGTCTTGCTTTATGTTTAAGTGCGGCCACAGACAGAAAGGCATGATAATAATCTCAATAGCAATCTCATGGCATCCCCAAGCTATTTCAATCCACAGCATAAGCTGTGAGGACATATTTTAAATTGGCAATCCTGCACTCAGCCCTCCTGCCCAGTCATACCCCATTTATAAATCATGAACTGGCATTTAACCTTTCAGGAGCAAAAAAAAAATGCTCTTAGGTCTCTTTGGATGCAGCTCATTCCATAATTAATGCTGCTACCCTAATATCCTGGAGGGCCGTCTCTCATGGAGAGCTAGTAGATTGCTACAGGTTTGTAGCTGTCAATTGCATGGGAAAGACCATTCTGTAGTGCAAAAAAAAAAAGTGGCATAAAAAATTGGCCTTAGCAGACAGAGCTGCTGAGTAAATATGGAAGGATGTCTAGAAACTGTTAAGATTTCTGAGATTGTAAAGGTCATATACAGTATTTACAGTGTTCCACATTAGACAATGTACTATGTTTATTTTGCTTCAGGTCATGTCAGGTTCGATTTAATTGTCATTTCTGTATATGACAAAACGCAGTTTCTTCAGGACTATGCTGCAACACATATCAATGCATTATCACAACACACAGGACTACATAAAGTGCAAATACATGTTGTGTAAGATGAATGACTGACCTACTTACTCAGGACAATAAATACACAGGACAGTGCATGCCAAATAGACAGGACAACATAATAGTATTAGATAAACTGTAGAGTCAGTTTTTAAAAACAATCATTTCATATCATATCGATAGTTTGATAGTAAAAAGTGTCTCATGATAGCAAAGCGTGTCTCTCAGCAGCCTTATAAAGTGCAGGTGGACCGTGCACAGCATTGTGTTGAGTAATCTGACTGCCTCAGGGAAGAAGCTGTTGTGGAATCTTGTGGCGGTGGTGGCATGGATGCTCCAGTACCATCTGCCAGATGGCAGGTGGGTGAAGAGTCCATGAGAGGGTGAGAGAGGTCATTCACAATGCTGGTGGCCTTGCAGATGCAGTGTGTATGGTAGGAGGTTTCAGTTGTGGGTGGAGTACCCCCTGTACCCTCTGCTGTCTCCATGGGACTTCCATTTTGTTGATTCAACATAGTTTTTTAACTTCACATTGCTTGGAGGAAGAATAATGCTACATTCTACATATATTAAATGCAAAAATGAAGGGAATACAACGGAGACAATACAATGCAGTTCAAAATACTTTCGTAGAAAGCTGCAATTTATATACTTTTGTGATATGGATGCAAAACAGATATTTAAAATGTAGTAAAAAGAGCTTATTTGAGGGATGAAATGCTTTCCAAATTGTGGTGCAGTCGTGTGTAATACTGTACAATACACCACATACTGCTAACACATGAGAGAGAGAAAGAGAGAGAGAGAGCCATCATGGCAAATTAAGGCATCAGTAATAATGATTAATGGTTATTGCATAATGGATTCAATATTTTGAGTCCATTATTATAATGCAGTTTAGATGGAATTAATGAATACCAAACAGGATGCCAAGGTGAACCGAACAATGTCCTTTTGCTCCTAAGGCAATCTTATGTAAATAGATCATCAGGGTTTTGACATGAACTTGTCTGTAGCGGTTCCTATCATATAATTTGGGATATTTGCTGTGTGTGTACTGTATCTGTTTGTCATTTGCACAGTTACACTGGGTACACTGAGCACTGAAATGCTTGTGACGAGTGACAAACACTTATTCTACATGAACAAACACATACTTAGACAGGAATGGTTGAGATGTTGCTGTAACGTAATAAGATAAATGACAGTGGTCGACAATGGCAAAGTAAAGTGATGTGTACTATTAAGTATGCAGAGCAGTAAATACAAGTCCGATAAATATCACACAGTAAAACGGAGTAGTAAATATCTGAGTGTCCGGAAAGTGACAGAAATAGTGTTGCAGTGCTAGATGAAGGACTACTGGCTGTTAAGTAGTCTGATGGCTGTATACTGTAATTTTGGAGACTGGAGATGCCTGTGGAACTGGCCAAAGCCCTGGAACTGATAGTTGGTGAGATTTGTGTTCTCTGGGCGTGGCTGGATGCAGGGTGAATTGCCCAATCAGCCACACTAAACGATTGTGTATAAAGGACAAAAAATAAGTAAATACCCTCAACATGTCATGCACAGCATAAGAAGCAATGTGTGCTGTAGAGAGCTCAAATTGTATGTAATGCAGGACTCTTGTAAACATGTTGACCTAATTAAATTGTGTGCGAAATGTACGAGTCCTCCGGGTACTCCAGTTTCCTCCCTCTGTCCAAAGACATGCATGTTAGGCTGATTGGCGTGTCTAAAGTGTCCATAGAGTATGAATGTTTGTGTGAGCATGTATGTGATTGTGCCCTGCGATGGACTGGCACCCTGTCCAGGGTGTACCCCGCCTTGTGCCTGATGCTCCCTGGGATAGGCTCCAGGTTCCCCCGTGACCCTGAAAAGTAAGCGGTTGAAGATGGATGGATGGATGGATGGATGGATGGATGGATGTACGAGTCTGTTTTCTTTCAGTTTTAAATGGCAAAGTTTGGTGATACCTGACCTTACTCCACAGCTATTACACTGTCTGTGATTCTCAGACAAACCACTTTGCGAGTGCACTAAGGGCCAGGGTTTAATTGCTTCTAGACTGCTTAGTCATTCACGTTCTTACTGTATCTGTAGCCATATACTGATGGTAAGTCTGGGGCAGAGGCCTTCACTGATTGTCACTGTAAAAATAAAATTTGGTGTTAATGGTGTTAAACTTTTCATCCGGGGCATTAAAAGAACACTATGTGAAATACATGAATGAGAAAATAGAGAAATTTTTTAGTTCTTCACATCTTCAGCAAACATTCATGAGGAGGACAGACCGTATCTTGCAATGGACCTTACAAGTGACAGGACATACAGATAAAACACTCCAGTTGTTGTGGTCCATCTATCCGGCATGATGTCAGGCAGAGCGAGCCTGAAGTGCACTCACTAACAAACACAAGCTGCTAGTCACTCACACACCTACAGGGGGAAAACCCCAGACACTGATACTGCGCTGTGACGCATAACAGGATCTCTGTTGCAGGAATTGCTGGGAAGCGTTCAACTTAATTTAGTTTGATAGTGTGGGAGTGACTACAGAACCTTGGGGAAGACTCTGCAGGTTTTCTGCTGGTGCTGTTTAGCTGAGCGGGTGATGGGTGTGATAGATGGAAGGACACTTCTGGGACAGTCAGGCACTAAAGCATATTGCACATGCTGTATATTGAGACATTAGTTAACAGACAGAGGGGAAAAGGGTCAGGTTGGAGTGTGATCTTTACTGTAATGAAAATGGTCTACATGTTAGAAAATACACATAATCTTCAGTGTGAATAATCACCTTCACATTTTTACATTTTACATAAGTTTATATTCAAGGCGCACGGTGGCTTAGCGGTTAGCACGTTCGCCTCATACCTCCAGGGTCCGGGGTTCCCGCCGGGGCCATGTGTGTGTGGAGTTTGCATGTTCTCCCCATGCGTCAGGGGTTTCCTCCGGGTACTCCGGTTTCCTCCCCCAGTCCAAAGACATGCATGGATGGCTGATTGGCGTGTCCAAAGTGTTCGTAGTGTATGAATGGGTGTGTGTGTGTGTGTATGTGATTGTGCCGTGCGATGGACTGGCACTCTGTCCAGGGTGTACCTCGCCTTGTGCCCGATGCCTCCTGGGATACGCTCCAGATTCCCCCGTGACCCTGATAAAGGAGTAAGCGGTAGAGGATGGATGGATGGATGGATGGATAAGTTTATATTCAATTTATTTTTTCCACATAGTTAATTTATTTTCAAATGTGATTTTTTTTTAAAATATGATTCATTTTCACTAGTGATTTTTATGCCTTCACCACTAGGTATTGGACATAGACTGTCATCCGGCAGTCTATGTGTCTGTCTGAGATTCCCATTAGTGGGATATCTCAGGAATACATGGTTGAATGTTTGTAGGATTTATTATCCTGGTAATAAATAATCTTTGTAAGCCAGAGATGAACTGATTACATTTTGGAATTGATTCAAAGAGGGTCAAGGTCACAGCAAGGATAAATGTTTGAAGTATATTTTAAGAATATTTGAGGAATAAAGTTGAGTAACAAGAAGGACTAGAGTTGGTGGTAGTCATCCCTGTTGACACCGCTACTTGTTCACATGATTAATCTGGCTAACATGATTTTACATGACTAATTAATTTTCAAGTGACTTTTTTTAACGATTCATTTATTTCCATGATTTGTAAAATTTATTTATTTACAAAAAAAATCGTCACATGATTTTTTTTCCCACTTGATTCATTTATTTGCATCGATTTTTTTTTTCTTCAAATAATTCATTTTTCACGTGATTTTCTTTTGACACTGCATTCGTTTCCACATATTCATTTCCACTTGTGATATTTTTTCATATGTGGGACATTTAATTTTATCTTTATCACATATTGTTAACATGATGTCAAGTGTTTACATGAGTTAAAACTTTAATGTGCTTTTTTTCATGTGATCAAATATTATTTATGCAATCATATGTAAAAATGTGTCAGGTTTGCTTACAGGAAATAGTATGCTGCTGGAAATGGTATGCTCCTCTGAAATTAGTTAATCCTAAAGTCCGAATAGATAAAAAATCTAATACTATTTCATAATATATTGTCAGACAAGTCTGTTCATTGTATTAACAGCTGGGGTCAAATGCTCACTGTAGACTGTTTGATTATGTATGCAGCTTGTCCAGACAGATTCACCTGTCTTTAAACTATTCTTATTAGTACAGAAAACTCTCAGCATACCTCTTTTCCCTTTAGTCAGTTATTATAGGCTTGTCTAACATGTAATTTTATGTTCTCCTTGAGAAATCCTGATGAAATTAAATCATAATCTGTGGTAAACTAGTAAAATTATATACAAACATAGAAAAGTATCAAATAAAAGCATGTCTGCAGTACGGCAAGGCCTTCCTAAGCCCTTCTTATATATGATGGACCACTCTTTTTTTCAAACAACAAATTAATCTTTATGTAATCTAGGAAATGTTAAAGCTTTAAGAAGAGGAAAGATTTCAGCTCTTGCCACTGCTATAATTGCATCCCCTTTAAAACTTAATCCATCCAACTGTTTCTTTACAACTATTTAATTTCTAGCTTAGAAATGAATTTTCAGTGAGACGCCTGGGTTAATTTGCAAGTATTGATTTCTTAACAGTGTGTTTTTAAAAGCAACAAATTTTCTTAATTATGGTCATTGTGTCACACTCCGTGCTTCCATTAATACGATCTAAATGCAAGGTCTTGTGGAAAGAAAATAACTGCTAACGTTTATTAGCCTCTATAATAGGCTATATAGAACTGATTGAATGAAATAAAAATTACAATCATTTATTCACATTTTCCACTTAAACTACTGGAGACATTTCTTATCGTCTCAGTCTATTTAGAATTTTCTCGCCTGTGACCAAACAAAAAGTAGCACAGAAGTAAAATTGTATCTCTCATTGTATCTCTCATTTGTAAGTCGCTTTGGATAAAAGCGTCTGCTAAGTGAATAAATGTAAATGTAAATGTAAAATGTCACTCTGATCCCTCATTAAAAAAATAGAGATTTCAACACTAAAGTGACAGATAACTGTTGACCCACACAAAACCAATGTAATGGATGAATTCTATTCCTTCTGCTAGGAAGTTAAGACTTAGTTATAGATGGACAGATAATCCATAGTGGATATCTATTGGAAACCTATAATTATAATTAAATAAGGCAGGCCATTTGTGCCAGGAGATCCTATAAAAGATCCTATTTAAATGAATATAAAAGAGCATCTGGATAGACATTTCACATGAAGATAATCCTTGAAGGCGTTTCCTGTGCTTGGAGTCCATGTGCTTGGAGTACACGTGTGCTCGGTGCTAATGAAATATGCATTTTGCCTGCAAGGCCTACAGTATATCTGTTCACTAATAGATGGATGGTGATGATGCATGGTCTAGAGACTGTGAATTGTGATTCAGAAAGCAATTATTCAAATGAACTCACCAACAAACTTCTTCCTAAGCATGTCAGGAGCTAACATTATTCAATTTTATAACATGCTTTTGTTGGTCTGAGTCTTAAATATATAAACTAAAACCGTGGTGTAGTTGGGTAGATTACTGTAATATCACCAGTTATTGGTGAAAAATTAACTCGTCCCAGTTGTTATATTTTGCAAGTGTCTAAAGTGTTAACATTCCATCACAGTAGAATGACTCGTCTAGTCTTCTGGCCGGAGTGAATTTCATTCACAGGTTACTATTGCATTAATGTTTCCTTTAATAGAAGCTTTCTCTCCTGGAGCTCCTATTTACTTGTCTGGCCAGATGGTAGCTGAGTGAAATACTTCGTGCATTAAAGACACTCCTTATAAATCTATAAAAAAAAGCACCTTGTTAATGTCATCAAATTCTAAAAATGCACTCATCGGGCCAAAGTCATGTGATAAAGTGTCTGTTTTCATTGGGAAAACAGATGCTTCCAGTCAAACACAATCTGATGAAAGTAAAATGTTTATTCTTTTCTTAATTTAAGCACTGCTGTAAATGAGGTTTGCAAATGAATCTATTAAATGTGTGTGTGTGTGTGTGTGTGTGTGTGTGCGCTGTCTTCAG
>JAFFST010048975.1:7802-18948 GCA_022414735.1 Noturus placidus | reverse complement strand
AATTACAGTTTTATATCTTTATGTTTGAGGCCTGAAATGTGGCAAAAGGTCGAACAGTTCAAGGGGGCCGAATACTTTCGCAAGGCACTGTATACAGGAATATTGCGATGCCTGTACGCATATAAACATTGTATTCAGAATATAGCTGGAACCCAAATGGAATTTGATTTGACAGACATAAGCTTTCAGATTGTAATCGGTTCCCAGCTGTCAAATTGTCCACGATGCGCCTGTGATTTTTAAATGGAGTCTTAAATACAATTTTCTTACTTTTCAATTTAGTCAGCTCTAAAATTCTAGAAAATGTTGTTGTTGCTGTTGTGGTTGATGTACATGCATAACAGAAACATATTTCAGCTCAGGAAAAAAAAAATCACTATGCAAAAAAATTTCCCAGGCCTCCACGTCAATTCAAAATACGTAGGTGTTTTGATTGACAGGAGAAAAAGGGACGTCATCCCACCCAGAGAGCAGAACAAATTCATGCTATCTTGGACTCCTTGCCACGAATGGCTAAGGCATTGACGGATTTGAACGCTGATAGTGTGAAAGCTGCACTGTTATATTGAGGATATTGAACTGTAATACACATGATAGAGATCACTGATTTTTTTTTTTTTTTTTTGTCAGCTCACCCTTCAACATGGGGACACTGACCTTGGATAGATTAGTCCACATATGTCATTATGGAAAATGGTGCGAGACAGAGAGAGAGATAGAGAGAGAGAGAGAGAGAGAGAGAGAGAGAGAGAGAGAGAGAGAGAGAGAGAACGAGTGAGAAAGAAGACTATAGAATCACTTGAATAGGATTAGGTGCTCAGGTTAGATTATCCTAACCTGCAGAGGATGGCCTGACTCATTCTCAAGGTGCTACAGATCCCTCTGCGGATTTTGTTCTGTAAAGAGCAACATTTGAACTAAAACAAACAGAACTTACTCCATATGACTAAATCAATATGACAAAATCATGCAGGCAGGTATTGGGTGAGAATTTTGAAGTGGTAGTAGATGAAAATATGGAAAGAATGTACATTCAGTCTTTTTGGTGGTTATAAGGTAGAAAATATAAGAGCACATTCTCCAGTAAAAGGACAAATTACAAAGACAACAGAAGTGTAAGTTTAGGCACAAATTTTATTTTTACTCTGTTCAGTATTTAAAGGAAGTAGGTGAACTATTCGAGCATTATGGACTAGAAATCATGATTGCAGCTGCCTATATGTCAATAAGTGAGAGTGACACCATATGATGTAATGCACCGTTCAACCCTAACAGTTTAATTGTCAAACTATTGATCGATAGTTGACTTTAGAGTCACTGCTAAACAGGTTTTAAAATTATACATATGGACAAAAGTATGTGTACACTTGACCAATACACCTATATGAACGCCTTCCCCAAACTGTTATCACAAAGATGTATCAAATGTCTTTGTGTACTGTACAGTTATAATCTCCCTTTGCTGGAACTAAGAGATGCAATCCTGTTCCAGCATGGAAATGCCCCTGTGCATAAAGCGGAATTCATAAAGAGCCAAGGTTGGAGTGGAATAACTCAATTGTCCTGCACAGAGTCCTGACCTCAACCCTACTGAACACCTTTCTGATGAAGGTACCAGGCCTCCTCACCCAACATCAGTACCTGACCTCGCTAATACTCTTGTAGCTGAATGAACACAAATCCCCACAGCCACACCACAAAATCTAGTGGACAGCCTTCCCAGAAGAGTGGAGCTTATTAAAACAGCAAATGTGGAAATAAATCTGGAATGGGATGTTCAACAAGAACATATGGATGTGTTGGTAAGGAGTCCACAAACCTTTAGCTATATAATGGATATAAAAGTTTGCAGTTGCATTCATGGCTTCCTTGACACACATCCCTTACACCCATCTTAATAAAGTACTAGATTGCTAGGCACTTGGCCAAGTTTTGACTGACTGCTGTTTTACACAGCTGGAGGTGGCAAATAAAATGTATTCAACTAAGTGGTTTGATGTTGTCATTAGTGTGTGTATGATATCGAAACCCGGGTCATTTTCAAGAGCATTTCAAGAAAATTACCTTTTTTTGTGTGTGTGGACATTTCTGCTTCTGTGCTTTAATGCAGCGAAATAACAAAAAACACAGCATTACTTATATTTACACAAAGCAAATTCCCTGTGGTAAGATGAACATGAGGCGTTTCTGCCGCTGTTTCTCCACTTCATCATGTGTGGAGGTGGGATTCTTTGCACTGCCTCGGGCAATCATTTAAGAAATAATCACAGTCACATTTGTATGTGCTATTTTTTTATGTTCTCCTGTGTGTATGAGTACATGTGTGAACAGAATACAGATCATTATCATTAAAGATGTTAGAGATAAATAACACTGCAGTAATAAACCTCTTATTCTGTTTGATTTTCACTTATAAGTTGAAAAAAAAAACCACTTGATATATCCATTTTTTGTGTGTGTTTATCTGTTGCCTTTGGGGTGTCTTGTTCGGGTAGACAACATTTCTTTCATCATCTTTCACATCTTAACAACACTCCCTCCTCAGTATCCTAGCAACCAGTACACATCTGTTGGGAGTGAGCTGGCCCTGGTATAAGTGTCTAAACTATTCTGTTTTGCCTTCACCTTGAGAAGTTGTAGGAAAAAAAAGCTATCTGTGAAAAAGCACATAACTGTTATACTTGAAGACGGTACATTCTTCTATTTGCAAGATAGCATATTTTCTGCATTCATTCAGCAGTCATTATTCTGTACTTCTTGTAATATCAAAATGAAAACTAGCCAAGGTTTGTCAAAATCACTGCATCGATGAATACTAAAACGAAGTTGCTTTACAAGTTTGTCCATGTGTTACAAGAATGATCAAATTATAATGATGTCCATGATGTTAAAAAGGTCATGAGTAAATGAGTGGTCCACATAAATCTTTAATGCTGTATACTATCATATTAATAACCTGGTAATGTGGTCTATTAACTGATTATATCACCTTCCTCATAACCTTATTCGCTAAAAGTTTCACCAAAACATCCAGTGACAGTGGGTCTTAACTACATACTGTTTTGTATTAGCTTTGCTGTAGCTAATTAATTATTCATAGTAACTGAATAATGTTCTTTAAGATGAATAACTGGACCTTAAAGGATTATGCTGTGATTATTGTATACTGCAATGAGTAAAACTTTACAGCAAAACATCCTGTTCATTCATTAAAGTAATATTATATTGCCTTCTGGGAGGTTTAAAATAATAATAATAATAATAATAATAATAATAATAATAATAATAATAATAATAATAATAATAATTTCCAGGCAATTACTGGAAATTCCTGAAGAATTATTGGATTAATGTCTTTAAATATAAGCAATAATATGAGCTACAGACAAATAAAATCATGGGCTGTGTTAATCATGCTAATATAGCTTTGCATTTGACTTAACTTGGAAGTGGGAAGTCAGAGCTCGGAAATTATCTTGTGCTTTCGAGCTATAACGTGGGAAAAAAAAATCGGGGTTACGCATTTAACCTGTTACCTGAGAAGGGAACGAGACATTGCATTTAGCATAACAGTATGGGAATGCCTTGCGCGCGTGACCGGTATCTGAAGCTTGTGTAAAATCATGCCTCTACTTATAGGCCTGCCATGATCAGATGACATGGCAATTAAGCACGTCGCATGATATATATATATATATATATATATATATATGGCACCTGTGAACCATGCCGCCAGCCTCTATTATCTGAAGCGAAGACGCAATTCACAGGCCTGTCCTGGTATGACAGTGCTATGCAACATCTCGTTCCCTTCTTAGGGAACAGGTTTACATGTGTAACCTTGACGTTCCCTTTCAAAGGGATCTTTGATGTTGCATTAAGCATAACAGTATGGGAACGGGAATACCCACTCAGTCATACCGAGGGTGTGGCCTGTTCAAAAATACCCAAGCACAAGGGTCCAGGCAAGACACTCAAGCCTGGTGTGGAATGAATATCCAGGCTGTAATTCTTGAGATTGCTTCCACTATCCAAGTAGAGGTGCACTGCTCTCACACAGCATCCCTTTTCCTGTCGCTGCCAAAGCAGCCCAGTAGCTGCTCCGACTTACGCCACTGGCCAAAGCTGCAACACCACAGGGTGGGCAGCCGATGTAGGCATTTTAGGAGTATAATCCCGCCTAGGATGCAGGAAGGCCTTGGCTAATCCTGGGGTAAAATCAAGGCAGGAGGAGGCAACAGAGAGAGTTTGCAGACCTCCCACTCACTTGAGAGATGTCAGGGCCAGTAAAGGAGCTAACTTTAGAGTCAGAAGCTTCTCAGAGGCTGACTCTAAGGGCTCAAATGGGGCCCCTAAGAGACTTTCCAAGACCACAGCAGGGTTATGGGAAGTTATGCACCACGTATGAACCTCGACCCCAAGATCCAGCTTTATCTGCTCAGTGTTGATAGGATTGACACTACGCATGTTGGGGATAAAAATTCCCTCATCGTAGTAGAATCCTGTAACCCCTAGAAAAGTTGTCCACTGCACCGGGGAAGCATACTTTTCTGAGATTCAACCTGAGCCCCAAGCTCTTCATGTGGGCGAGAATAACATCTTGATGTTGAACTGCCAGTTCCCTGGATCGTGCTAGCATTAACCAGTTGTCCAGGTAGTTTGGTACACAGATGCCCTGGGGTCCCAATGGAGCCAGAGTGACATCTATGCACTTTGTGAAGGAGCGAGGGGATAAAGCTAGTGATATTCCTATGTGGAAATATGCACCTTTTAGATCTATCGCCCCAAACCAGTTCTCGAACTGAATCTGTGGCATGATATGTTTGAGAGTCAGCCTCTAAACCTGTATGTCTGAAGAGTACGGTTCAGATGACGCAGATCTAAATTTGGCCGCATACTCCCACTTTTTTGTGGAACAGGGACTCTACCGTTTATCATGGTCTCTGCCACCTCAGTTGTGCGACCAGAATCTATGAGCTGGTGCCCTTCAGGTGCCAGACCCAGTTTCCATATTCCCTAAGGGCTCAAATGGGTCACCCGACAGACCTTCCAGGACCACAGAAGGTCCCAGGAAGATATGCATGGCCTGCAGACGGGCCTCAGCCATCTGACACCACGCATAAACCTTGAACTTAGAGGATGTTGACCCACAGAGGCTACTTCAACAGGGGCATGGCTGGCCGAAACAGCAGCCAAGTAACACTGATTGCAGAAGGAGCCCCCCCCCCACACACACACACACACTGAAAAATGGTACTTCCCCGTATAAGGGCTGAAATGGGGCACCTGACAGACCTTCCAGGACCACAGAAGGTCCCAGGAAGGTATGCGTGGCCTGAAGTGGCCTCAGCCATCTGACACCATGCATGAACCTCAAAGTTAGAGGAGGTTGCCCCACAGAGGCTCCATCAACAGGGGCATGGCTGGCCGAAACGGTGGCCAAGTAACCCTGATTGTAGAAGGAGTCCAGCCCGCTGAGAAACATGTTTGTACTAACTCCAGGACTGTAGCTATTGCACAGTTCACTAGGTCTAGCTGAAGTTTCTCACATCACAAGACGAAAAGCTGCCATTTGAGTGCATACAATTTCCTTGTGGATGGTGCTCTAGCATTTAACATGTTTTCTACAATCTCAGTTGTGAGACCAGAATCTATGAGCTGGCGCCCCTCAGGGGACAGACCCACAGTTTCCATAGCTCCAGCCAAGGGTGATAAATCAGCCTTCCGGCTTGAGACAGTAGATCCACTCTAAGGGCTCAAATGGGGCACCCGACAGACCTACCAGGACCACAGAAGGTCCCAGGAAGTCATGCGCGGCCTGCAGATGGGCCTCAACCATCTGACACCACGCATGAACCTTAAAGTTAAAGAATGTTGCCCCACAGAAGTTCCCTCAACAGTGTCGTAGCTGGCCGAAATGGCGGCCGCGTAACAATGATTCTAGAAGGAGTCCACCCCGCTGAGAAATATTCTTTTTGGAGCTCCAGGACTATAGCTGTTGCACAGTTTACTGGGTCTACAGTGGATCCCTGCAGACGGGAATCTCCCAAGGAGTGCCATCCTGCAGGAATATTATCTCTCAGAACCATGTTTGAGCTGGCCAAAAAGGTGCTACCAGCAGACTGTCTTTGCTAGAGCTTGTGGAAGCAGAGAAATGGGGGGAGCTTCATACAGATGTGACCTCGGCCACATGTATGGACTCCACCCCAAAAGTCACCCAAGTTCCAGCTTTATCTGCTCTGTGTTGATAGGATTGACAAAACGCATGTTGGGGATAGAAATGCCCTCATTGTGGTAGAATCCTGTAACCCCTAGAAAAGTTGTCCACTGCACAGAGGAAGCATACTTTTCTGAGATTCAACCTGAGCCCCAAGCTCTTCATGTGGGCGAGAACAACATCTCAATGTTGAACCACCAGTTCCCTGGATCATGCTAGAATTAACGAGTTGTCAAGGTAGTTTGGTACACAGATGCACTGGGATCCCAATGGAGCCAGAGTGACACCCATGCACTTTGTGAAGGAGCGAGGGGATAAAGCAAGTGATATTCCTATGTGGAAATATGCACCTTTTAGATCTATCAAAACAGTTCTCGAACTAAATCTATGGCACGACATGTTTGAGTGTCAGCCTCTGAACCTGTATGTCCGAAAAGTACGGTTCAGATGATGCAGATCTAAAATTGGCCGCATACTCCCACTTTTTTGTGGAACAGGGAATGTGGTATATGCTCTATGGCCCTATTGTCCAAAAGGGAACTTACTTCCTGTGCTAACGTCGGGCTCTGGTCTGTGCTGACTGCTGTGGTGAGCACACCTGTGTAATTACCTGCACCTGCTTGAGCATAGCTAAATAGCCATGCTGTTTATCCCCACAATGGCCGAATAAGCCAACATTGTGCGGTTATGAATATAGCTTATGTGTAGTTTACCCACGCATCGAGTTGAAATGAAACGTTTTTGTCACACAAACAACAGACATGCAGTCTCGCTGAAGATAATAAGGCTGTCGGTGTGATTCACAGGTGTCATATATATCATGCGATGCGCTTAATTGCCACGTCACCTGATCATGACAGGCCTATAAGTAAAGGCAGGATTTTACACAAGCTTCAGATCACGGTCACGCGCAAGGCATTCCCATACTGTTATGCTAAATGCAACGTCAAAGTTCCCTTTGAAAGGGAACATGTTCATCATTCCTGAGCAACACGCTCAAGTCAAGGCTTGACAGTTAAAGACTGGAAAAAGACAATGTGATATTTTTTTTCTAACCTTCAACTGTCCATTTTGGGTGAGTCTGTACCTATGATACCTTCAGATTCTTGTTCTTGGCTGACAGGAGGTAGAACCAGTTGTGGTCTTCTGCTGTTGTAGCCCATCCACCTTAAGCTTGATTGTTTTGTGTTGCTTTTTCATATGCTTTTCTGCTCACCACAGTTGCAAAGACTGATTATTTTAGTTACTATAGCCTTCCTAGCAGCTGGAACCAGTCTGGTAATTTTCCTCTGACATCAACAAGATGTTTCCACCCACAGACCTGTCGCTCACTAAAGTGATGTTTTATGTTTTTCACACCATTCTGTGTAAACATTAGAGACTGTTGTGTGAGAAAATTACAGAAGATCAGCAGTTTCTGAAATGCTCAAACCAGCCCAACAATCTGGCACCAACAACCATGTCACGGTTAAAGTCACAGAGATCACCCCATTCTGATGTTTGATGTAAACATAAACTGAATCTCTTGACCTGTATCTGCATGGTTTCATGCATTGTACTGCTGCCACATGATTGACTGATTAGATAACAGCATGAATGAGCAGGTGTACATGTGTTCCTAATAAAGTGGTATATTTTTTTATTCTTAGTCTGAGCTACGGCCTTACATTGAATATAGCAAAATGTCAGTATTCTACAATGAAAGTAGATCAACCGGAGGGTTTTTATGCCATCAGTAAATATCTAACAGTTGTTATGATTTTCTTTTCTGCTTATGCATTTTTGGTTGAGGGTTTAACTGACGAGAGATATATGTTGTATTAAATTTATATGACGTCAGCAAGCTAAAAACTGAGAACTGTTCAGATTTTCACATCGTCTCATCCTTGGCTGATTGAAGCTTCTCGTGAGACAAGTGTGTTCAGGCAGCCAACAGCTGAAGATGACGCAAAGGCTGAAAGATCTGACCTTGCCTATGGACAATCACTCAACATTATTGAGTCAGAGTGAGGGTGACAGGTAAGAAATGCTGGGGGTGGATTAGGGAGGATATATTATAGGGCAAACTCTCTTCCTATTGACCTGTTGAGAAAGAATGGCCATTTTATTCTCCAATAGGCAACAGATCCAATCTGGACACCCTGTGGTCCACGGGGCTGTTATAGATGTGACACATGGCAAAGAGCAGGATTTGCATATTAGTGTGTGTGTGTGTGTGTGTGTGTGTGTGTGTGTGTGTGTGTGTGTGTGTGTGTATTTTAAGTATTTTTCTATTAGAATTGCTAAAGGCAGACTGAGTAATTCCTCAGCATGTTTGTGCAAAAACGAGGAGATGCTGAAACAGCAAATTGTACATAATTAACTGTAAGGCAGCAACACTTTAATGTTTGCCCAAGACTTCTGCTTTGGAAGTAGAGACATTAATAGTGCATATACCACATTTTCCCATGAAACATGCTTACGGTGCTTTAAGGATTATTCCAATTATTCTGAAACACTATTGCCATTGGGATGTTATATTCATTTTCGCAAATATTTTGTCTCATTTCAGTATCTTTAAATATATTCATTTTATTTACATATATTGCTGTTTATTTGATCCAAATTTGATCTTTAATACTGTATAAAAAATTTTCTGTTTCACTGTAGCACAGTAAGGGCAAAAGTGATTTCAGAACTGAGGGAAGTTGCTTCTTGCCAGCAAAATCATACACATTTAACAAAACTTGGTAACTAGAAGACTCTCTGCACTTCATGAATTTACGTATGAATGGGAGATTTTAAACAAATAAAATAAAAAAGATATCACGGCTAAACCTTAAACCCTTATCTTTCTTATTTTAGGGTGGTTTGCACATAAGTATTTCTTGTATAAGACACAACCATATTTTCGTTCCTATATACTTATATATTCTTATTCTTATATACTTATATATGTGTATATTCTTATATACACCATATGGTCTATGGTTTGTGGACACCTGACCATCACACCTGTGTGCTTGTTGAACATCTCATGATGTTAGGATGAGGAGGTTTGGGTGCAGTCAGTGTTCCAGTTCATCCCAAAGGTGTCCAGTGGGGTTGAGGTCAGGGTTCTGTGCAGGACACTCAAGTTCTTCTACACCAACCTTAACACACCGTGTCTTCATGGAGTTCGCTTTGTGTACAGGTACAATATCATACTGGAACAGGTTTAGGCCTCTTAGTTCCACTGAAGGGAAATTGTAATGTTACAACATCAAAGACATCCTAAACAACTTTGTGGCAACAGTTTGGAGAAGACTGCTAAATAACATCTTAACACATTTTTAAATGTATGTAGTATATATATATATATATACAGTATATAGGACAATTCTGCAAAGATGAGTGGGCCAAAATTCCTCCAGGACGCTGTAAAAGCCTCATTGCACGTTATCGCAAACGCTTGGTTGCAGTTGTTGCTGCTAAGGGTGGCCCAACCAGTTATTAGGTTTAGGGGGCAATCACTTTTTCACACAGGGCCATGATGGTTTGGATTTTTTTTCACCTTTAATAATAAACACCTTCATTTACAAATTGCATTTTGTGTTTACTTGTGTTGTCCTTGACTATTGTTTAAATTGGTTTGATGTTCCAAAACACTTAAGTGTGACAAACATGCAAAGGAACAGGAAATGAGGAAGGGGGCAAACATTTTTTCACACCACTGTGTATATATATATATATATATAAATGAAATATTACAGTAAACCAACTATAAGATGATTAAACATATTTCAGATTTACTAGTTTCAAGAATAAATTTTCTTATATAGCAGATTAAGGAAATGTTCTGCCAATAGAACAAGACATTCTTGTTAATCAAATAAGTATTAAAAATATATCTACAAATAAGTTTAATAATCTTGCAATGGACTTCCTGTTATCGTCTGTTATTAAATTCTAAATGCATTTGACTATATTTATGATATTTTCACTAAAAAAGTCAACAGCTTGAAAATGTGAGAGATGGCAACCGAGTGAAGTTTTAAACATAATGATAAAATAACTGAGTGACATCATATTCTGTAAAAGCCCAACAATGTAACACTGTCATTGTTATTATTTATAAAAAAAAAATTAGCAGAAAAAATGCTCTGTGATCATGTGGGAAGGCAAAAGCCTCAACTACTTCAGTTTCCAATCAAAACTGCACATAATCAAGCCAGCTCGGCTAAATTAGAAATTTGCGACTGATTTGTAAAATGTTGTCTGGCCAGCTGCTTTTCAGAAATATTGCACGGATACATATTTATGAACTGCAAACAACGTCCCCTTGGCCAACAGGCACAGACCAATTTCTCCAGTTCCTACAATTAAGTTTAGAGTGGACCTGTCTGATTGCTGTACCCTCACGTTTTAAAGTCCAACTATTTGCTCTTTGAAGTATTGAAGCTGCTTTTTCCATTCACACTCAATTTGCACTGGAGGGAAATTTCGCCAGTAAACAAAAGATCTCACAGTTTCTCTTTTTTTTTACACAGGCTCCAGAAGAATGATTATTAGTGTGCATCTTTGTAGTTGTCCTGTATAAAGCTATGCAGGCTCTCTGTCAAAGGGTAATTATGGAGGCTACAAAAATGCCTGAATAAAGAACTGATTCCCAAAGAAGGCCAACTGGGACACAATAATCACCCCTTTAAAAAGAATTGCACTTCTTTTTTTTTTGGTAAATAATAGGTTGGAAATTTAAAAAAAATAATAATAATAATGTGAGCTGTGCAAGTTAAATATTAGGAATACCAACTGTGAAGGTGTTCCAATTCTGGTTAATGATGAAATAGTATATAGTATATATTATATTATCCATCCATCCATCCATCCATGGATGGATGGATATTATATTATATTATATTATATTATATTATATTATATTATATTATATTATATTATATTATATTATAT
>JAFFST010048974.1:43222-78089 GCA_022414735.1 Noturus placidus | reverse complement strand
TCTGTATTGATATATTTTGTTGTACTCTGAAAAGTGTATGAGAATCAATAAAAATTGTTATGGAAAAAAACAAAAACAAACAAAAAAAAAACAGTGTCTCCTATTCTAGCGAAGTTGACTGGATAGTCTGACTCACAATGTCGGTGTCCACTGTCGCCCCAGAGAAAGGGAAAGATGCTCCTTTGCGCTCATGTCCGGCGGCATGTGGATTCATGATTCATGAGATGAGCCAGATGTTGAGGAGGATCACACTATCCTGTCTGCAGCCCAAGCATCCAGACCCGTGAACGCACAAAGTGGCAACTTAGCATTGACAGTGGAGGGTTGTGACCTAGTGGAGGTTTGTAAGTGTGCAGCAGCTAATCTTGGCACTGTTTTGCCTGCAACTCCTGGGTAGCCAGGATTTAAACGGGATATCTATGATGGGAAAAGACTCCCTTCTTTCCTTCCCCGGCGAACCAACAGCTTCCTGATTTTCCAGCGTGTGTAGCAGAAATTAAATTTTGTGGGATACACCCTTTTCTGATCGAATGCCCAATAAGGACTACTCATCAGATGATGTGAGCAAGATGGAGGGGCTTGAGCTCTCTAACCCTCCCATGATCAAACAGTCAGTGGCTCACCACCTGCATCCAAACAGGCAGATCTACCAGTCCCTCCCTCTCTGGAAAAATGGAATGCTTCACTGTTCCATGTACCAGAAAATATATAAATCATCAGCGTTGGCAAGACAGGCACGTAATATCACTTCATTGTTGATGGCCTATCAAGCCTAGTTATTGGAGGAGCTGGGCACTCAGCTGGACACTGGCAATCCAAACCTGGCGGTCTGGGAGGAGATCTGTTAAATAACAGACTTCAATCTATGCACCTCACGTGGTGTGGTGCAAAGCTGTGGCCATACAATGGCTCTGGCCGTTGCAGATTTTTGCTGTGAAACCCCCTCCTTTCTGTAGAAATGGGGATTCGGCTTAGATTTTGGAAGCAGAAACATCCTCCCTCTTAGAGAAAAGAGCTAGAAGACTAGTTCCGGTGGGGGAAACTAAGGTCTATTACTCTTGTTATTTTCAAAGAAAGATGTGGGTTTGAACACGACAATGGACCTACATGCTCTAAACAAGCACTTAAGAAAGTACAATTTCAAGATGCACAAAGTTTGGGCTCTCAATCGCTCAATCCACCAGGGTGATTGGTTTGCTGCAGTCGATCTCAAGGATACTTACTTTCATATAAGCATCTATCCTGCACACAGGAAATATCTCAGGTTTTCCTTTCGGAGCAAAGTGTACGAATTTGTTACTCTTCCATTCGGGCTCAGCTTAGCTCCAGGTTTGTTGCATAGAGGCAGCGATTTCCCAGCTGAGGCACAAGGGTCTCCGAATATCTGCTTATCTGGACGATTATCTGATATGTGCTCAAACACATGGAAAGTGACACAGAGATGCTCACGTCTCATCTCATGAATCTTGGATCCAGAATCTACTACGCCAAAAGCCAGATGATTCCATCTCAGGAGATAATATCCAGGTTTACGAATCAACTCTGTGGCATATCGAGCTATGCTCTCGGAGAGGTGAATAATGGCGTTTTATCACTGCCTAGCCCAGTTTCACAAGCAAAACCTGGTATCGTTCAGGAACTGTCCCCGCCTTATAGGCATGATGGCTTCATCACTGTCTGTGGTCCTGTTGGGCTTGCTAAAAATGAAAAACTTCCAGCAATGTGTAGCTGTGAAGTGACTGTGTCCACGTTGGCCCCTCGCACACAGAGTGAGAATAGCCGCAGAGTTTGTGATGGCTCTTCATCAGTCTTCCAGACAGGGATTCTGCTAGGGGATCTTTCAGTGGAGGGGAGTTATTCCTTTTCAGTGTGTGGTGATTGATATACAGTATCTCACAGAAGTGAGTAGACCCCTTGTCACGGTTCCCCCTGGTGCCTGTACGCCAACACTGCACCGTTGCTGGTAATGGCGCCCCCTGTGGCTGGACGCAGGCACTGCACCGTTGCTGGTCATGGCGCCCCCTGGTGACCGGGTGCAGGCACTGCACCTTTGCTCTGCTGGAAGCAAAGTGCATGACCATTCTCAACACATGGACTGTGTTTACGTTTTTGTGTGTCTCCACCCCAGTTTGCCGGCAGGCTCCATGTCCCAGCAGCCACTGCTCACTACTAGTCACATGTCTTCCTGCACCTGTTTCACGTTAAGGTTAACGAGGACTGTGGGTATAAATAGTCCTGGTTTTCATGTAGTCCTTGTCTTTCATTGTGTTTAGATTAACGTTTCTGTGTCACAGTGTTTGGTTTGTTTTGTAGCCTTAGTGTTTGTTTCCTGCCATCGTCTCAAGTCTGCGCCTGCTTCCTCCCTTGCGTCCAAACGTGACACCCCTCACATTATTGTGAATATTTGATTATATCTTTTCATGTGACAACTTTGCTACAATGTAAAGTAGTGAGTGTATAGCTTGTAACAGTGTAAATTTGCTGTCCCTCAAAATAACTCTGCACACAGCCATTAATGTCTAAACCGCTGGCCACAAAAGTGAGTACACCCCTAAGTGAAAATGTCCAAATTGGGCCCAATTAGCTATTCTCCCTCCCTGGTATCGTATGACTTGTTAGTGTTACAAGGTCTCAGGTGTGAATGGGGACTAGGTGTGCTAAATTTGGTGTCATCGCTCTCACACTCCCTCATACTGGTCACTGGAAGTTCAACATGGCACCTCATGGCAAAGAACTCTCTGAGGATCTGAAAAAATAATTGCTGCTCTACATAATGCTGGCCTAGGCTATAAGAAGATTGCCAAGACACTGAGATGCAGCACGTTGGCCAAGACCATACAGCAGTTTAACAGGACATGGTCCACTCAGACAGACATATAGACAGACAACAATAATATGTGAAAAAGTGAATTAATTGAAATGTTGAAAAGTGGTTGAATATCACTTTGCTTGTATCTCTCATTTGTAAGTCGCTTTGGATAAATTGGTCTGCTAAGTGAATAAATGTAATGTAAATGAATACTTATGAAATCCTGGTGATATAAATAATACATTTAAATATTTACCTTTAAATAAAAGTCATATGAACTCTACAGTGAGAATCAGCAGGTAGACAATACTGACCTGACTACATGGTGGAATTTACACAATTAACACGGAAAGCTTATTAAACAAACACATACATCATTATTTAGATAGCGGTAGATGTGTAGGCTACAGCTGTGAGAGTGGAGAGGGAGTCTGATCTGCCAACAGCTACCAGGAAGCTAATTAAAGGGTTAATGTACACTTCCGGTGATAAATTAAGACTTACTTGAATAATGGACTTCCTGGGTAAAGAAATTAACACACACAGCATGAGTACAAATAACATACTATTGAATCAACACGTATACGCGCAATTAACTTTGTGTTGTATTGAACCTCAGTCCACTCCCCCAATCCATTACTCGGTGTCGCGCACGTGCAGGTGCGTCATCACTTCGGGGCACGACAGGAGATGCGCGTGCGTGCGCGCGGACGCTCGGCTCCGGTATCCGTGCTCGGGCAGATCTGCGCGCAGAGGAATGAAGAGAAAAGAAAACATTTCCATAAAAGAAAAAAAAAAAAACAAATTAAAAAATTGAGAAGAGACGAATCTGCTGCGTTACCGAGCGCTGAGCTTGGCGCATGCGTGCACTGATCGCCCTTATCGAAGAGAAGAAGAATAAATAAATAAATAAAATAATATATAAATAAATACCACCACTACGAAAAAAAGAAAAAAGAGTAGCGACGTCCTGATGTCCGCGTGCACGGGGATACATGAGAACTGCGGACCGATGGAGCGCGAGGGATGACAGGCGGAGAGCGGAGGGCGACGGCACGCGCGTGTTTGGATGCGTTTCTGCGCAGTTTCTCCAGCGTGCTCACCGCGTGCACGGAGTTTATCCTGCTGTAGACTACCGCAGAATCGCTCGAGCACATCCGGTCCGTAGACTCGTGCTGCACACGGACCGTTTTGGTGTTTCTTTTTTTTTTTTTGGATTTGGCTTCTCCTAAATCTCTCTATCTCTATCTCTCACTCTCTCTCTCTCTCACACACACACACACACACACACTCACACACACTCACACACACACACACACACACACACACACACAGACACCCCGAGACGAGACGAGACAGCGGTGTGTGTGGTGTGCGTGCATCACTGGATAGCTTCATTTTTCTCTCACACTGATTAGGATCGATTAAGGATTCTGGATTAAGGAACGCGCTGTTGTTATTCTTTTGATTTGACTGTGTAGCATGTTTGTTAATGCAGAAGGAATTCATCTCTCCATCTCTCCGTGTCTCCGTTACGAGTTTAGAAGTGGCGAGGGGGAGATCCGGTGCGCATTTCTGCGTCTCTGCGCTGGAGAACTCGAGCGGATTTGTGCGGTTGCGTGATTTAAATAAATAAATAAATAAATGTAATCTTCCTGATCGATGCGGTCCGGTTCTGTTTGGAAAATTATTGTTATTATAAATCAACATCAGGGGTGGAGGAGGAGGACGAGAAAAGGAACTTCAGCGGCGGAGACCGGCTTGGACAGGTGAGTCGCGTTCTGTCTGTCTGCCTACCTACCTCCTGGGGGTGGCAATAGTTTTAGGTTTGTCTATCTAACCATCTTTCGCTTGGAGGGTGTCAATAGTAGCGTCAGTAGAGCTCGCGCTTGACGGGTGCCAATATTGCGCAAACGAGAGGTACTTCTATCTATCTATCTATCTATCTATCTATCTATCTATCTATCTATCTATCTATCTATCTATCTATCTATCTATCAAAGGGTGCCAATATCTATCTATCTATCTATCTATCTATCTATCTATCTAGCTCTTGAATGGTAATATTTATTTATTTATTTATGTCTTTGGGCAATTCATTTCATGCTCGTTTAATTCTTCTTACCTCTTATTATTCTTATTTCTTCTTAGGCAATATCTAAACCCTTGTGTCTGCATGTTTCAGCACAGTTAGAGCTAACAGTCTGTTTTGCTCACACAGTAAATCATGTTATGATGGACAGGATCCTTGTGAGAGATATAAATTGTTCAACTTCTCGGAGGGTTGATTACTTCATCACGGTGGCGTATCACAGGGTGGTGCTCTGCTCCTTGCCGCTCTGACCTTGGAAATATAATCCTGAACGCTCAGCGTGTTTTAGACACACCTCTGGAATATAATCTGGAGAGAAAATGGCGTGAAGATGAGTGAATCGGTGGCAGTGTGTGGAATGAACATGGTGTTTTGTGTCTTAAATACGGCAGGGTTTAATAAACTACTCAAATTTGGGCGTTTAATATGTATATTGCATATTGTAATTATTATAATAATTACAATAAAATAATTACAAATAATAATAAAAAAAACCTTAAAACAAAAAAGTAACAAGAAACAATAATTACAGATTGTGGAAGCAGCCGATTTTGTGTTGAAGATTAAAAAAGTGAATCAAAGTTATTAGGAAACCTGTCGTGATACATAATCGTGTATCGTAGAAATGTTGTTAATTATTACGATATGATATTTTTGGTCAGATCGCTCACCTCTAAGTTTGTCAATTGTCTTGAAGCAATTCAAACATTTTCACAGACTCATCCTGTACTAGTATTACAATACTCTACCTCCAGGGGCGTGTCTTGTTCTACAGAAGCAGCTAGTTAGCAGTTACCATCGCTCGTCTGTATGTTTTTGGCTGTACATCTTCCCGCACGCTATTCTCCTTTCTGACAGACAATAAATGTTTGGATTTTGGAAGTGGGTGGAGTTTGTGTCTGGGTTAAAGTGGGTGAGAAATCCCCTACAGCTGAACAAAGGGTCATATTATAAATATCAACTCTTTACTCTTCTTCCTATTTAGCTAGCTCGCTAAGTTTCCATCAGGTGTGTTTAGATTGCGCAGGCTGGTCGGGCACGTCAACATGCCGTCAGTCTGACTTCCTGTTTCAAAAAGACAAAGATACGGAATCAAATCAGGACTCTTAAGACAGTTCATGGTGACTTTAAGGATCACTGTGCTACTCTTAGAAACTAATAGAAAACGTGTACCCGTGCAAAAAGTGTGCGTTTTTTTTTCTGAGAGTGTGCCAATTCAGCCCTGGGGTTTTTTTTGCGTGGATAATTACGGTCTCATGGGAGAGACAAATCCCAGCATCGATCCTGTTGCTGTACAGAAATCATGATTTACCCACAAGCAACTAATTCCCTGAAGACTCCTCCTGCACGGACGTAAACATCCGTTCGGTTTCGGAGTTTTATAGTTGACACGTCAGAGGGTTGCAGCATGAAGGTGGCATGCAGTGTTGATCTGGATCAGCTGCTTTAAGCCAAATTTACACTGTATGATTTTCAGCGCGATGATGCGGTCACAGACTAAATGCGCACATTATGGAGGAATTCTTGGCGGCGTGGCTTAGGACAGTGGTTTTCAAAGTGGGGGCCGCAGAAGGGGGCGTTGGGGTCCTCAGCAATTTGGTGTGAAAAATAAATTCTCACTCTCAGACAACCCCACACACGCACAATCAATTCCTAATGTAATGGTAAGATGTAATTATTAATAAAATAAAGGGGGGGGGGATATTCAGAAGCCTGTATTTTTAATGTGTTTTAAAGACATCTTGCAAATGGGGGGCCTTGGTCAAATGTTAATGCCATTTGGAGGGCCTTGCCCTGGAAAAGTTTGGGAACCACTGGCTTAGGACACAACTAAATACAATAAAATCCTATCAGTGTGAGAAATTTCTCCTACGACTCTCGCTTAGAATCGACCAGTAGGAGGACGCCGAACTCGCAGGACGACTACAGATACGCTAGTGGTGGGTGATGGAGAGATTATTAAAGGACATAATAGAACAACGCTTTGTGTCTCAGAATCTCAAAATAAATACTCTTATTCCTGGAAGAACCCAGAGTGTGTTCGAGAACATACCTATAGACCAAGGAGCGGTCAAAATCAAGTCCGGGACAAAGTTATGGCATGCAAAATATCTCATACTTTGAAGCATTTAATCCATTATTTTTTTCTTAAATGGAAAGAATTCGCCACAATAGCAACTCCACCACAAGCCAGTGACTGGATAAAGAGGGGATTAGTGAGAAAACCAAGAGACTAAAGGTAAATTTAACATGATGCTGCCACCACCATGCTTCACACTCGCACTATGTTAAACATATTATTTGACTTATGATGGTAATTTGTTGCACCAGAACTAATTCAGAGATTTCACAGGAAAGGCGAGGTTGAAAACTTACACAAGCACACATTTTTTTTTATTTGTTTTTCCTTCCATTTCGAAATTATGGAATATTTGTGCCGATTCATATGTCATTGTGCATATCACCCCAATGAAGTCTATACAATGTCTAACTGTTCAAAGGGAGTGAATTCTTATGCAAGGTACTGTCTGAGTTATTATAATAATTTTTTAATCAGTGTACTAAAAGAATGTATTGGAACTGCACAGTATTGGTATCGACTGCGTTTTGCATTACCTCATGCATTACTATTAGCTTTGCTCTGTGCAGTATTGATTTTTTCCATCCTCCGTGGCTCTGCAACTGCGGAGTACGCGTTACGGGAGTGATATCAGACGGTGAGCGCACCGATATCAATATCAGCGGCGTGTCATCGCCACGTACCAGTTTATCAGTCATTCACGCTGTATATTATATGACAGTTAGTTCCCGCCCATGCAATCTGATTGGTTACAAAGCGTTCTAGCTTCAAATCCATCACTCGGCTGGTCACGGGGTTGCTATGTAGCTGTCACAGTAAAGTCATATATTTATTACATTTACATTTATTCATTTAGCAGACGCTTTTATCCAAAGCGACTTACTAATGAGAGCACACTCACACACCAATGGTAGCAGAGCTGCATGCAAGGTGCTAGCTTGCCATCAGGAACAACTTAGGGTTCAGTGTCTTGCCCAAGGACACTTCGGCATGGGATCACCCGAGCCGGGATTCGAACCACCAACCCTACGATTAGTGGATTAGTGGACAACCCACTCTACCGACTGAGCCGCAGCCGCCCATTATTTATTAAAAATAATGTTTTAATAATGTTTTAAAAATGTTATGATTTAATAATTCTTTTTTTTTAAATCTCAGAAAAGATTCAAATTGTTCATAATATAATAATATCATATCGTCCAGGCCTACGTACCTGGCGCACTCTTGTGGGCTGAGTTTCCAAAGTAGTGGTATAATCTGAAAGTGTGTGTGAGAGAGAGATAGAGTTCAACGTGATGCTTGTGCAAACGTTTAACAGTGAGCTTCTGGGTTAGTTGCTTATAAATGGTAACATTTCATCAGTGCATGCAGTAGATGTCACGTAAACGTAGGGCGGCTGTGGCTCAGTCGGTAGAGCGGGTTGTCCACTAATCCACTAATCGTGGGGTTGGTGGTTCGAATCCCGGCCCGGGTGATCCCATGCCGAAGTGTCCTTGGGCAAGACACTGAACCCTAAGTTGCCCCTGATGGCAAGCTAGCACCTTGCATGGCAGCTCTGCTACCATTGGTGTGTGAGTGTGCTCTCATTTGTAAGTCGCTTTGGATAAAAGCTAAATGAATAAATGTAAATGTAAACAAAATTGACATATTCGTAAACATTCCATCATATGTTTCATAAACAGACTTGTGTGACGAAGAACAAACAAACCGATAATGCTACCTGGCATCGATCTCGGGGTGTACTCGTCACGTGCCATGCGAGGAGAGATTTAGTACTCTGGCAGCTCATAGCAGGGATTCCAGCCAAGTGTCACCTGAAACCATGATTTGTTTTCTTCATCTGGTGTGTAAAGAGCATGCTGTTTCTGTTGATGTCCCCCCCCCCATTTTTTTTTTTCTTTCTCTAGGAAAGTATCTCGAACCTGCGTAGCTGGATCGGAGTCTGAGAGCTAATCCGGAGAGACAGGATAGGGTCAGAGTTGGAAAGTGCTGTTCGGATGATGAATTAAAAAACAAAAGAAGAGGTCAGGGCAGACAAAGATAAAAAACTTCGAAGGAATTTCATTTTAGGGCGCTTGTATTAACTGACTTGTGATGGACCTCGGTGTTCGAGCCTATATTGTGGAAAAAAACCAAACAAAAACAACCCAAGCTTTTGGCTAAATTAACCCTGAGTGATACGATGAAATGACAATGATCTTACATCACGATACTTCTCAGAGAATCTTGCTAGCATCGTTATAACCCAACTATCTTAAATCTTGTGATCATGTGATTTAAAACATATGGTAGGTTTACCATAGGTCCTTAGTTTGCATCTTTCACCAGAAAGGTGGAAGAGATTTTGTTGCATAAGCCTGTGTAGAAGCCTGATCACAATGGATTGATAATTTTGCCCATCCATATTAGAAATAAATATGCGCCATAAGGATAAAGATATGCGATAAAGATATGCGATGCTAAATGCATTAATCAAGAACAATTCGAGCACACAGGGAAGTTCTGTTAACACACAACCGTTATTTACCGTGTTGAGCAGAAAAGCATCTCCGATGCAATCCCCATGGGCTACAGCAGGGATATACATGTTCTTTGGTTGACAGGAGTGGAAAATCTGCTTTTGTAGCTCATCTGCGTCGAGCTTAGATGTGTTGAGATGTGTTAAGATGCTTTTCTGCTCAGCACGGTTGTACAGAGTGGTTATGTGAGTCACCATAGTCTTCAAGGGCTTTTCTGCCCTTAGAACTGGATTTATTATTTTTTTTTGACTGTTGTGTGTGAAAATCTCAGGAGATTTTTCTGAAACACTCATACCCGCACCAACAACTATGCCACAGAGAATTATTTCCCCTTAACTGAAGCTCCTGAATCTGCTGCCAGATGATTATCCACTGACTGGATAATACAGGGTTAAGACAAAATATGAGGACAAGTATAAAAGAGTGATCAGGGATGTGTTCTTCAGGGTCGAGCTGGAAAACCGGAAGCAGGAAATAGAATTTAAACTGAAAGAGTGACCATTATTATTATTATTATTATTATTATTATTATTATTATTATTATTTACAACAGCATGTGTGGATGGTGCATGTGAACATGTGACCGTAGATCAATTTTCAATTCCTCGTGAGCTGAGTCAGTGTACGAGTGTGTGTGTGTAATGTCTGCCTCAGGGGTGTTAGCTCTGTTGCTAAATGCAGACAGCAGACTGGTGTGCTGAAAGGTGGCGACCGAAGTGTTTCTGCCCACCAAACGTGATACACACACACACACATACACACACACACACATGCACGTGTGTGCCAAGATCCAAAGTGTTTGCTAATGCAATGTTTCCTACTTTAAACAGCATCATAATTGTAGGTCATGATGCACGTGTCCATGTTTTTAGCAACACAGGGTTCATATATTTACAAAGTTTTTTGAGGCAAAGAAAGTGTTGAATGTCTGATACACAACTAGCCGCACCGCTAATCCCCAAAAATATGATAATGTTAAGTTTTTCTTAAACACATGTTTATCGGACAATAATCACCTTCATAACAGTATCTGGTGTGAAAATTAGCCCCTCCCCCACTGTAACAAGGCTCCTTTGCTCCACTCTTATTCCAGTTAATGTTTAGTTTAAAAATTACCTGATTAATTGCTTCTTTAACACCGATGTGAAAGCGTCTGAGAGTCCAATACTTCGAAGGAAAATCAATTTCCACTTAATGCAATGATTTCTCAGTTTAGAAAGCTAGATTTGTCTCAGCGGTAAATAAAGCATTCTGGGTAATTTGAGGATTTGTGAAGAATGACTTTTGGGATCCCAATTCAGAAGAAACTTATCCATCAGTCATGTAAAACATCTCAAAACGATCATTAACGAACATGAACGCTAATCTCAGGTCAATGGCGAACATGAGCCCAACACAACTGGGAACACCCGCGCGTGCTGAAAGTCCATCAGCTCGGCTTTGCCACGACGTGATGAGAAATAAAACGTGGTCCCTGACCATCCGTGACGAACGCCTGCTGACTGCCGAGAGGTTCCAAGTTCGCTCCAAACCTCTTTATTATACATGACAGGTCGATAATAAGCGCAGCCTCCCTGCGTGTTAAGCATCTCACATGCTGTTTATGAAATCCAGACAGCTGGGTGCCATCACGCTCATCAACACTACACCGAGATCAATATCCCTGGGCTGGCTAAAATTCACACTCTGTTTATTTCCCAAGGTCAAGATTTGAAGGTTGAGATAGTTATGGCACCATCATTTCCAAATCAGGACTACTTCTCGAAATAGATGATGATGATGCCATGTCGGGTGTGTCAGGGAATTATAAAGATTTTTATTTAATAATGTAACAAATACATTTGCAAATCAAACACCAATCTTTATTAAAAAAATCTCTTCTCATTGGCTGAAAGCAGTGGAGCTGAAAACTCAGAACATTTAGAAAGCTGTATTAATTAGCAGCTACTGCTTCGGGCCTGGTGGTGATTATTTTCCTAATACACCACATCCCCAAGTGTTTAATTCTCCTTATACCACAACTGATTTAACTGGATTTGAAAACATCTTGTATGGGGAGAAAGTCTGTTATGTTTCTAATGTTTATATGAACATTGAATTTTTTTATATTTTGAGACCACAATTTAAAACCTCATTCTTCAAGAGAGAATAAAAGAAGCAGGTGAGGAAAATATGAACCAAACAGATAAATACCCAGAGTGATTGAAATGAAACTACAAACAGGTGTGTTAGTCAAGAGTCGACCAGATTGGGATCAGGAGTGGTAGCTGCTGGCTCAGTAATGGACATGAATATGACAGTTGTCTTCTTAAAGGATAATTTTCATTTTAATGAATTCAAATTGTAGTTAAATTGTCAGGGGGAAAAAGGGATACATTTTCCTTTTTCCCCCATTCAAAAACCATGGGAGTGCAAACTTTTGCACTCCCTTAAAGCAGCGTAGATGCTCAAACAGGGGTTAATGGTTAAGAGTTTTGTTTTACGAAGAACTCCAACATCTAATCGATAATAATCGATTATGAAAATCCTTGTCAAGAAATCTCTAACAATTAGTTGTTCTACGTGCTGCATGGGATGCGTTTACTTACTGCGTTACTTCTGTTCCGAAAACACTCTTCAGAGAGTAAATACCAAAGCTGTGCCCCAAATGACGTACTACACACTTACACTATGCACTGTGTACTCTACAGTGTAGTGTATGAATTTTAGAATGGTAATAACATCACTAATGGAACACAAGAGATTATTTTACTAACCACATGTAAAAGCCATTTCCCAGTCGATGGCACATGACATCAAACACATGTAATGTGACGCCGCTAGATTTAGCAGAATACCCAGAGTCAAGGACAGTGAATTTCTTCAATGTACTCTTTATATCAATGTTACCTTTTATACCCAACATGACCTCAGTCCCCATCAGATGGAGTGTAAGGCAGGGGAGCGTTTTTATTAAATGCCGTGGAGAAGACTGTAACCTGTAAACTTTGCAAAGCGGCGCTCGTGTAGCACAGAAGAATGACAGTGATGCATGAGCATAAACATGTTTATATCCAAAATGTTCCTCTGTGCTTGGGGAAACTGATGTGAGTTGCTTAAATGATTTAGTTTAATTCCAGTTTATTGTCATTATATGCTGTATTTATTGTAACAGAAGTGATCTATTAATAACGAGGCTGCGTTGCTCCTCAGAGCGTGGACGCATGATAAACAGTGGGAGCATGAGTAAGATCTATAATGTCTAAGTAAAATCTTATGATCAAAGTAAACACAAGTAAAATAAATAGCTGCATGCAGCAATTAAGGGGCCAAGCATAGAGGCTAAATGAGGAGCGAAACAAGCATGGCAGGGAGCATCAAGTCCAACAGTAAAAAAAGAGCAATTTTATACATTTGTACATGATGTTGGACAAAATGGTTGAAAAGTCATAAATACAAATAATTGTTATATGATTTAATTGCTTACCATATTTCTCCAATAGGTGGCTCTGTGACCAAATTGATGCGGTGTCGCCAGAGTACAGAGGCAATGGCATGCAAAGCTTGGTGTCAGTATAACAAAGCATTGTAGAGATACTGCCTTAGACTGGTTTTGGCGTCATGCCATCAAATTTGTTGATGCAATATATGAAAACAGTTCTGTCTATTGACATGAAATCCAAATCCTTTTTGCTAGCGTGGTCTGAAAATGACACGCTTCAATTTTGGTGAAAATCTGAGCAATGGTCTAGGACGAGTTCGAAAAAGTAGGTTTTTTATAGGAAATGAAAATGGTGCACAGGAAGTTTGGCCGACTATGGCAGAATTGATATCTGTGTACTCCGCATGACCCACGGAATGTACCAGAATGTACGAGACCAGTTTCAATAGGAAAAAATATTCAAAAGCAATAAGCATTTTTTAATATTTCATTACAATTTTTTACCAGAAGGTGGTGCTGTCCTGAAACTTTTCGAGTACCTTCAGCGCATGGTGCCAAAGACCCAAGTTTCGTAACAATGTGCCAAGGCGTTTGTAAAAATATAGCCTTTTACGACAAAATTCAAAATGGTAAATATGAGAAAACTGATACGGTACGACTCGACATGCTGCGCCGAATCTAAAGAAACCAGTTTTGTGATTTTTGGCCAAACCGTTCAGGAGTTATAAGCAAAAGGGTACATTTTTCATATCTCCTGACCACTAGGAGGCACAGCACGAAAGCGCAGCAGGTAGCCTCAGGTCATGCTTGTGATGACATGTACCAAGACTCGTTTCAATATGCTAAAGCGTTGTTGAGAAACAGTCTTGCGTCCAATCCAAAGAGCCGTGCTCTTTGTCGAATTCGTTCAACCGTCCTTTGCTTGACATCGGATTGGCCACCCTGGGTGCCACCCCAACATTCTATTCGTTACTGGCAGTTATTGATGCTGATTGACGCATCGTTTCACCTCTTGTCAAAAGAGTTTTTATGTTTGCTGCCAGCGTATGCAGTTTTCAAATCTTGGACGAGACGAGGACGAAGAATATGGTTGCAGGATACCATAGAATAAGAAAACATCATATTTGAAGTAAGTTTTTAAGGTTTAGCATCAGGTTTGTTTGCTGAATAAATTTTATGAGATGCTGTGTGAGTTAATAAGGCTCCAATGTTAGGACAGTGCATATAAATGAGGCGATAAAAGCCTGGTTCCGTTTAGTTCCTTTTATTAAACAATGTCCAACAGCATTTAACAATGTCTGTGCTCTCACAGTTTCATGTCTGAATCTTTGCTGATTCACCACCGCACTGTCCCTATTAGATACGCACCTCACTATCGGTATACATGTACATGGTACTCTCTGTATTACCAACTATAACCATACATATCCCTACACTACCATTCCACTATCAGTTCATCAGCTTAGAGAGATCGGGTTGCAATTTAGCATAACAGATAACAATCCTTACGCTTACATCTTTGCTAGTAATACACACATATACCATGCAGTGTGTAAGTTACAGTATACAGATGTTGAGTTAATGTGGGGAAGAAGGCTACAGCTGTCAGTGTTCAGCGAGTTAACATTGATCAGTTTGAAACGGATTAGCTAGCTCAGTTATTTCAGTTCAGAGGAGCTAGCAATGATCAAACTGCTAACTTAGACTGGTAGGTGATTTTAACGCTACTGTATCTTATCTCCTTGCAGCTTAAGCTTTATTTTCTGAAAATATTTTGGATGTTCAAAATTTTTTGGATGTTCGACTATATGTGTGTGTGTGTGTGCGTGTGTGGGTGGACCCCCGAAAGTAGCAGTGGCCATCCCCATGTATAAAACTATAGCTCCACCACTGATTTTATCTAAATCATGCCAATAAAGTACTTTGAATTTTAACAGTGTGAGACACAGAGACGGAGAGAATGAGAGAGAGAGAGAGAGAGAGAGAGAGATACACAAAGTAAGCCATAGAGAGACTGTGTGAGAGAGAGACAGAAGTAGATCTTGAAAAAAGATTGAGAAACAAACAGAGGGAGACAGGGAGTCAGAGAAAGGCAGTAAAGAGAGTGAGGCAGGGGGAGACCTGGAGAAAGAGACAGACTCACTCTGGTTGAGCTCTAGAGATCAGAAATTATTTTGAGTGTTCATGTGTCTGGCACTAAGGAGAGGCTTCCTTCTGGCCTCTCTGCCATAAACCCAAGATCAGTGGAGTGTTGCAGTGAGGGTTGAACTTCTGCAAGTTTGTTCCGTCTCCACACATGATCTCTGGAGCTCAACCCGATTGACCATCGGGTTCTTGGTAACCTCTCTTCCCTTCTTTCCTAAAGTTTGGCCATCTCTAGGAAAAGTCCTAGTTGTTCCAACCATCTTCCTTTTAAGAAGTATGGAGGCCACTGTGCTCTTGGGGACTTTCAATGAGAAGAATTCTTTTTGTAGCCTTCTCCAGATCTGTGCCTCAAAACAGTCCTGTCTCTGAGCTCTGCAAGCAGCTCCTCTGAGCATATGGCTTGGTTTTTTCTCCGATATGCATTTGCAGCTGGTAGGCCTTACATAGACAGGTGTGTGCCTTTCCAAATCATGTCCAACCATTTGAATTTGCTATAGGTGGACTTGGGATGCACCTGAGCTAAATTCCCAGCATCGTAGCAAAGGGTCTGAATACTTACAGTCTCCTCTGAAAGTATTCAAACAGCAGGGCCAGTTCTTTTGATTTGCTATATGCTGAAGACATTTGGGTTTGAGATGAAAGAGACGATTTAAGTATAGTATACGAAGTATAGGAACAGATAGTCTTGAAGGAAATGAAAGTACATAACACTTAATATTTGGTTGTATATCTCTTGCTTGCAATAACTGAATCAAGCCAGCCACTGACCCACTGTGATGCTTTTCCAGGCTTGTACCACAGCTTTGTTCTGTTGTTGTTTGTTTTGTAGGAGAAGATTGGGGATGGGGGTTGTCCTTTCAGTCTCCTCCTCAGGAGGTGAAATGCTACACAACTGGGTTAAGGTCTGGTGATTGACTTGGCCAGTCTAAAAGCTTCCACCTCCCACCCACCTTTTATCTTGCTACATGATAAAGATCCTCCCAATTACATTCAGTGTATTTCTCTATAAATCTGCAGACAGGATGTTCCTGTAAACTTCTGAGTTTGTTCTGCTGCTACCATCATGAGTTCCATCATCAATAAAGATTAGTGAGATTAGTGACAAGGTTCCAGAAGCAGTCATGCAAGCCCAAGCCATGACACTGTCTACGTTTACATGGACAGCAGTAATCTAATTATTGACCTTACTCTGATTAAGATAATGATGTGATTAAGGTGTTACATGAGTCGCTTTTAGAATACTCCTGTCATGTTCAGGTTTTACATGTTATAGAACATAATTAGATTAACAGCCCTACGTCACCACGCCACGCTGTCCGACGTCCCTCCAAAATTTCACGCATCAACATACAGTTCGTCTTCATTATGGTACCGTATACAGTTATGGGTGTTTTTTATTTATTTTTTTTAATGAACGCTTTAAGTGCAGTTAATTATTTGTCATGCTGTACGTGCTAATAGACAACTGCTTGAAGCCGTGGGTGTGTCCCAAATCATGTAGTTACCGTCTATATAGTAGCCTAGATACATGTATTTTCCCCCACTACAGGCCTATAGTAGGAAAGTATGCGGTTTGGGACACAGCCGAACTCTCTTGTTGGCCGTAAACAGCACTGCCGTGTGTGATCGTTTCCTGTGAATGCGGTGAAAACTCCCACACGATGTTCATAATGTGATTAATTGGGCGGCTGTGGCGCAGGTGGTAGAGCGGGTTGTCCACTAATCGTAGGGTTGGTGGTTCGATTCCCGGCCCATGTGACTCCACATGCCGAAGTGTCCTTGGGCAAGTCACTGAACCCCAAGTTGCTCCCGATGGCAAGTTAGCGCCTTGCATGGCAGCTCTGCTACCGTTAGTGTGTGAGTGTGTGTGTGAATGGGTGAATGAAACACAGTGTGAAGCGCTTTGGATAAAAAGCGCTGTAATAAAAAAAAATAAAAAAAAAAATAAATAAAATAAATTTATAATAATGTGATTAAGGTGTTTACATGTCTGTAATACACGTCCATAATGCGACTAAAACAGGAATACTCCACCTGTCTTAATTCAATTATTGCTTACTTAAATTATGACCTTAATTAGACTAAGGTTGGTGTTTACAATGTAGTTTCTTTATCAAAGTAAGGTCTTAATTAGATTAAGAGTGAATTATTGTTGTCCATGTAAACGTACTGACTATCTCCACCATGTTTCACAGATGAGTTTGTATGTTTTGTATCATGAGCAGATCCTTTCTTTCTCCACACTTTGGCCTTTCCATCACTTTGGTAGAGGTTAATCTTGGTTCCAGAACCTTTATGTATTTCTTTGGGAAGTCCAATCTGGCTTTCTGATTCTTACTGCTCATGAGTGGTGTGCATCTTGTGGTATGGCCTCTATATTTCTGCTCTCGAAGTCTTCTTTATACAGTAGATTGCGATACCTTCAAATTTATGATACAAATTGTTCTATTGGCTATGCCCAAAGATTGTGCAATGGCTGTGTTAGATTTTCCCTCTTTTCTCAGCTTCATAATGACTTACTTTTTTTTCCCACAGACAGCTCCCTGGTCTTTAAGTTGGTTTAACCGTTTGAACAGCAAATTCTGTCTTCACAGGTGAAACCCATGGCTCAAACCAAGTGTACACATTCAGAACTATTAACCATTGTTTTAGTATTTTGTATATATTCCAATATCACCATTTTTATCTTGTTGTTTTGTGTTTCCTTATCAGTTCCCCACTCAGTGCTTTGGCAACACTTGTTAAAAGGAACCCCGACCATGAAGACTTCTAGGCCTTAACACGCAATAATTGCCCTCTCCTACTAAAATACGTTGTTTGAAACACCTGAAATAATATTTAATATAAATTTTAACCTATGCAGTCTGCCATTACATGTCATGCGCAGTGCACTCTGAGTCGATGACGTAAAATGGTTGCACTTGAGCACTCAAAAGAATTATCTACTAGCTTCGAAGCAGGAAAAGAATGCCACACTGTGCTGTAATTTTGGCTGTAATGTTCTAGTTCGTGTGTGTTGTGATATAAAGGATATCTGTATATAAATATAATCAAACCCGTACGCATCTTGTTAGTGCATTTTTTCTGTATCTTCACATAACATAAAGCTCTTGTAAAATTTGCCTAAAACACCTAGCCAAGGCATAGCCGAAATAAAATTTAAATCTGTTCTTGAACCATTTAGAGTACATGCATGGTTCTGGTCTCTTTTGAAAGCTGGACGAATTTTTTAAACATAATTGGATTGTTTGGACTTTTGCTCGTGTAACAAGACTGTTTTTGACAGGATGTAACTGATCAGTGGATTACTGTGAGGCTTCATATGAAGCGAGTTCCCTCTGATTCGTAAGTGTTTGTTTGTATGTATGTATTGTAGCTGCTGTTGTGTTTCTATCTCAGTACGGTTTATGTCAATGGAATCACAAGAATCTTATCTTTCCAAAGATATGAGTACATTTGTACACACGACAGCTGTGTAGGTAGCATAGGCTTGCTCATAACATGCTGACAATGCACTGGCCATCGGAATTTTAACAGGATAAAGATTACGATGGCGAGATGGCTGAGAATTTCTAAAATTATTGATATTAGAATAGCAATCTTCATTTCAATGTACATTTTGAATAATGTCCTATATTAAGCTCCTCGCTTATGTTACGCTCGGGTTCAAACTGAAAAGGCTAAAGACATGTTTATATCGCTGTAGGTTTGCTGGAGAATCAAGACCGTTACAACTACTTGACGTCACTACCCAGAATGCATAGCAATGTAAACAGCAATGGCCTATGAGTGCAAAGACTTTTTTTTTTTTTTTTTAAACTGAGAAAATCTAGAGTATAGCGGATGTATACAGCGGATTTCAGCATTAATCTAATAATCCATACAAATCTTCATAGACGTGGTTCCCTTTAACTCAGTAAAATGCTTTTGAATTTGAGAGGCAATGAGAGAGAGAGAGAGAGAGAGAGAGAGAGAGAGAGAATGAACTTTAATTAAAATGAAGAAGATGAAACAGGTGGAAAGAGAAGAAGCAGAAGGAAGAAGAGCAGGTTAATAATGAAGGCTGGAAGGTAATGGACACCTGCTAGAGTCACACTAAAGTGAGCCATGCAGACAGAACCAGTGTTTAACCTCCACTTCCTCTGTGTACAGGAAGTTCAAAAGCCATGCAACCTCACGGCTACGAATTAATCAGCAGTGAGTCAGTGTGAAACCCGACTGTGCTCCTTTACCCTTTATCAGTAAACCTCCCGACTCCGAAACCTGATCTCACGAACTGTCACTGGATTTGAGCAGAAGAGTGCGAGACTGAGCTCTAACTCCTCCCCGACCATAAGTTTAAGAGCGCTGTATTTAGACGCAATTTGTTAGTACATTTATGCGTTTTATACATGAACTTCGCAGTTTATCAACACACGCTGCTATGAGTCATCACCAAACAATACAACGGTCTTCTTCTTCTTCTTCTTCTTCTTCTATGTGATATGATGGGACAGAGAGAGAGACAGACAGACAGAGACAGACAGACAGAGAGAGAGAGAAAAAGAAAGAAAGTGAATGAAGAAGAGTTCTGCTGACACATACAGACACATACAAACAGTATGGAGAAAGACACACAGATACATTGAGACAGACAGAAAGAGAGAGAGTGACAGAGAGAGAAAGGGAATGAAGGAGAAGTGTTGTGCTATGATGTGACAGGGTAGATAGAGACAAACAGACAGACAGGGCAGAGAGCGACAGACACAGTAAGAGACAGACAGAAAGACAGGAGAAAGAAAGTGAGTGAAGGAAGTGTTGTGCTGTGATTTGACAGGATAGACAGACAGACAGAGATAAATAGAGACACACTGAGACAGACAGAAAGAGAGAGAGATGGACAGACAGACAGGGCAGAGAGTGACATAGACACAGTTAGAGACAGACAGAAATAGATAGATGGACAGACAGACAGGGCAGAGAGCAACAGACGCAGTGAGAGACAGACAGAAAGAGAGAGAGATGGACAGACAGACGGGGAGAGAGTAACATAGACACAGTGAGAGACAGACAGAAAGAGAGATGGACAGACAGACAGGACCGAGAGCGACATAGACACAGTGAGAGACAGACAGAAAGACAGGAGAAAGAAAGTGAGTGAAGGAAGTGTCGTGCTGTGATTTGACAGGATAGACAGACAGACAGACAGACAGAGATAAATAGACACACTGAGACAGACAGAAAGAGATTGAGATGGACAGACAGACAGGGCAGACAGCAACAGACACAGAGAGAGATGACAGACAGACAGGGGAGAGAGTGACATAGACACAGTGAGAGACAGACAGAAAGAGAGATGGACAGACAGACAGGACCGAGAGCGACATAGACACAGTGAGAGACAGACAGAAAGACAGGAGAAAGAAAGTGAGTGAAGGAAGTGTCGTGCTGTGATTTGACAGGATAGACAGACAGACAGACAGACAGAGATAAATAGACACACTGAGACAGACAGAAAGAGATTGAGATGGACAGACAGACAGGGCAGACAGCAACAGACACAGAGAGAGATGACAGACAGACAGGGGAGAGAGTGACATAGACACAGTGAGAGACAGACAGAAAGAGAGATGGACAGACAGACAGGACCGAGAGCGACATAGACACAGTGAGAGACAGACAGAAAGACAGGAGAAAGAAAGTGAGTGAAGGAAGTGTTGTGCTGTGATTTGACAGGATAGACAGACAGACAGACAGACAGACAGATAAATAGAGACACTCTGAGACAGACAGAAAGAGAGATACACACAGGAAGAGAGAAATAGACAAGCAGACAGAAAGAGGATGAAGGAGAGAGAATGTCTGGCTATGATGATAGGAAAGAGGCAGACAGACAGAGAGAGACAGAAAAGCAGACACATGGAGAGAGAAAGGGAAAGATAAAGAGAGAGAATGAAAGAGAAGTGTTTGTGATATGACAGGACCGAGTGGTTTACAGAAACTTTCATGGATGTCAGAAGTGTCATTCGAGGGAAATGAGTGTGAAAAGGAAGGAAAAAACAACTCTGCTTTGTCCTAACATGGGCCTGTTTTCTCCTTGAGGGCTCCATTAGATCAGAGATTTTTCCATACAGTAGAATGAGATGGAGAGATACAGACGGGGCTAACACACAAGGGATAGAGTGATAGAAGGAGAAGGACAGAAAGCTGAGGGAGAAGACAGATGAGAAGAGGGAAAGTAATGGGGAGGAGAAAGAAAAACTGAGAGAAACGAGTAAAAGATAGTTAGAGAAACATAAACTGGAGAGCAATGGAAGGGTAAAATATTGAGATGGACAGAGAGTAGGAAAGAAAAAGAGAGACATAGACGAAGATAGAGTAAAGAGATGGAAATGGAGCAGGAGGAGAAAAAAGGAGCAAAAACAAAGACGGGGAAATAGAAAGATATAAATGGAGGGAGGACAAGGAATAACAGATGGCAAGTTGAAGAGAAACAGAGATCAGAGATTATTCCACACAGAGGAGAATGAGATGGAAGACACACCAATGCTGATAAAGAGAATGAAGGAAGGAGAGAAATGGATAGGTATACATCAATAGAGAGATAGAAGGAGAAGGACAGAAACCTGAGGCAGAAGACGGATAGAAAGAGTAAGATAGAGGCCAGACAGACAGACAGACAGACAGGACAGAGACCATGAAGCTCTCAAATGAACTCTTAAGAGCTAAAAACGGAAGGACATATAGTTCAACTATTCCATGTGATGGAGGAGTCAATAAATACTAGTAACTTTTGGAATAACTGAACACACTCTAGAGCACACCAGGAAAAATTGGCTATTTAAAACGGGAGGACACGCTTTGAAAATCTCAACAGAGCAACCAAAATAAATCCTGCTCGAAAGGAAATCAAAACAAGATCTGAAACCCTGAAAAGAAGAAATTCAAGACAATTAGAATCCCCTTGATTTCCCAATTACAGTGAAGGATCTAACAGATACATTACAGACATTAAATACCAATCAAGGCATGTGGCACTGACAGAATATTAAATGAAATTATCAAATACACCAACGATAAACTCAAGACAGCCATAATAAAACCGTCCAACATGGTACTGAGTGTGGGACAATTTCTGGACACCCTTAATTACACCAATCTTTAAACAAGGAGACACATCTGAGCCCAACAACTAAAGACGCATATGTGTCAATAGCAACCTGGGGAAAATGTTCTGTTCTATTATTAATACAAGACCCACAACAGCCTAGAGAAAAATCCAATTGGATTCTTACCCAAACACAGAAGATCTGACCACATCTACACCCTCCACTATCACTGACAAATACCAACTCCAAAACAACACGAAGTCTTCACTTGAAGAATTTAAAAGGATGTTTTACTCAAGCTGCCACCAACTCTTCCTAAAACTACTGGGAAATGGGATCTATCCATCCATTCATCCATCCATACATACATTTTCAGGTGGATCCTGGAGTTTATCCCAGGGAACTCAAGTCATGAGGTGGGGGACACCCTGGACACACACTACAGACAATTTGGAAATGCCAATCAGTCTACAGTCACGAGGTGGGGTACACCCTGGACACACACTACAGACAATTTGGAAATGCCAATCAGCCTACAACATGTCTTTGGACTGGCGGAAGGAAACAATAGTACCCAGGAGCATTAGGAGAACATGCAAACTCTGCACACACAGGGCAGAGGTGGGAATTGAACCCCCAGCCCTGGAGGTGCGAGGTAAACCGCTAAGCTGTGCTAAGCACTTACACTATGCATTATGTAATCTACCATCTAGTATAGAATAGTGTAGAGGGGAAGTGAAATAAATTGGAAGAAAGAGGAGGAAAAATAACAAGGATATTGGTAAGAGAAGGGAATGAGGGAATAAAAGGAAACTGACAGACAGAGAGAAAAATAGAGACAGAAATAGAGACAAAGACTGAGACCAAGAGGCAGCCAGACAGGAAGAGAGACATGGACAGAAGCAGTAATAGAGAGAGAGAGAGAGAGAGAGAGAGAGAGAGATGTACAGAGAGAAAGGAAGACAGACAGATGAAGAGACATACAGACAGAAAGATTGAGGCAGAGAGTGAGGGAGGGAGATGGAGAAAAAGGACAGACGGAGAAAGCCAGGAGAGATATAAAGAGGAAGGATTATAGAGTAAGGGGGAAAGAGATATAAAAATGAGTGAGGATGAAATGAGAGAGAGAAAAAAGAGCAGAGGGAAAAAGAAAGACAAATTGTTAATAAAACAGGAGAAATTATTGGAATGAAAAATGAGAGAAAATGGAGAGAAAATCAATCAGAAGAGGAGAGACTATGAGAGAAATCTGATACACTGGTGTGTTTTATGTTTCCTCCTTAATCACATTTTCTTCCTGTGAACATTTGAGCCTCGGGTGACCTCGACCTCCTCATCCTCCTTCATCACCTCCTCATCCTCTCTTCATCACCTCCTCATCCTCTCATCATCACCTCCTCATCCACCCTCATCACCTCCTCATCCTCTCATCACCTCCTCATCCTCTTTCATCACGTCGTAATCCTTTCTACACCACCTCCTCATCCTCTGTCATCACCTCCTCATCCTCTCATCACCTTCTCATCCACCCTCATCACCTCCTCATCCTCTCATCACCTCCTCATCCACCCTCATCACCTCCTCATCCACCCTCATCACCTCCTCATCCTCTCATCACCTCCTCATCCTCTCATCACCTCCTCATCCACCCTCATCACCTCCTCATCGTCCTTAATCACCTCCTCATCCTCTCATCACCTCCTTATCCTCTTCATCACCTCCTCATCGTCTCTACATCATCTCTTCAACCTCCTTAATCACCTCCTCATCCTCTCATCACCTCTTAATCCACCTTCATCACATCCTCATCGTCCTTCATCCTCCCTCATCCTCTGTACATCACCTCTTAAACCTCCTTAATCACCTCCTCATCCTCCCTCATGTCCTCATCCTCTCTTCATCACCTCCTCATCCTCATCACCTCCTCCATCACCTCCTCCATCACCTCCTCATCCTCCCACATCACCTCCTCATCCTCCCCATCACCTCCTCCTCCTCTCTTCATCACCTCCTCGTCCTCCATCGCCTCCTCCTCCATCACCTCCTCCTCCTCCATCACCTCCTCCTCCTCCATCATCACCTCCTTATCCTCCTCTCTTCACCTCCTACTCCTCTCTTCACCTCCTCATCCTCCATCATCACCTCCTTATCCTCCTCTCTTCACCTCCTCCTCCTTTCATCACCTCCTCATCCTCTCTTCATCACCTCTTCAACCTCCGTAATCACCTCCTCATCCTCCATCACCTCTTCATCCAGTCTTCATAATCCCTTCAACCTCCTTAATCACCTCATCATCCTCTCATCACCTCCTAATCCGCCTTCATCACATCCTCATCCTCCTCCATCACCCCCTCATCCTCTGTACATCACCTCTTCAACCTCCTTAATCACCTCCCTCATGTCCTCATCCTCTCTTCATCACCTCCTCACCCTCCCTCCTCACCCCCCCATCCTCCCTCATCACTTCTTCATCCTCAATTTAATTTCATTAATCCTTGTTTTCACAGAAAGTAATACATACGTTACATCTCATAAACACAGAATTACTTCTTCAGTGCTCATTATGGAGACTAATGAGAGTAAAAAAATGTCAATACAGCTGTAAAACAGGTAGCATAGTGTGTATTGAACGCTGCACAGTTGATGGACCGGCTAGTGCTGTTAATAATGTCATCAATGTGAGTGTGTTGTGGACATGCAGAAAGATCTGTCCAAAGGGTGTGTGTGTGTTTGTGTGTGTGCATGCACTGTTACGAGGTGTGAAAGCTCTGTGTGTGAAACCTCCATCTGTCAGAATGGAAGTGCTAATTCACCGAACTGACCAATCTTGTCTTTTGGATGAGACGTTACACCGAGGTTCTGACTCTCTGTGGTCAGTAAAAATCCCAGGACACGTTTCATAACCCCGGTGTCCTGGCAAAATTCCCCCATTGGCCCTTCTCTATCATGGCCCTCTAATAATTCCCATCTCTGAATTGGCTACATCACTCTCTCCTCTCCTCTCCCCTTCGCTAATAGCTGGTATGTGGTGGGCATTTTGGCGCACTGTGGCTGCCGTTGCATCATCCAGGTAGATGCTACACACTAGTGGTTGAGGAGATCCCACCCACTTTGAGTGTCTCGAAAAGCACTCTATAAATGTAACTGTAACTAACAATCCAACTTTTGCTAATTCACCAAACTGAACAAACCCGAGTCTGCTAATTCACCAAACTGACTAATCCCGGTTCTACTAAATTACAAAATGGACCAATCCCAGTTCTTCTACTTAACCGAACCGACCAATCCTGCTTCTGCTAATTCACTAAACTGACCAGTCCCATTTCTTCTAATTTACCAAACTGACCAATCCTGCTTCTGCTAATTCAACAAACTGACCAATCCCGCTTTCTCACATTTCCAGGTTTTTTTCTGCTGTTAGCAGTCTGCGCAGGGAACACAATAATGGCAGAGTCTATGAGTGCATGCAGATTACTGGTGTTAAATTTCTAAATAATTTACCACTATGTCATCTTTATTGCTTTATAGCTTTTGCGTTGATGATGAGCAGAGGCAAAATGGGTTTGTGCGATCAGGAGGGAAAAATATAAATTATATTTAACTGTTATACACAGTTAGCCTGTGTGTAATGTCTTGCTGGTGTCCGCTACACTGAAGGTTGGTGCTGTTGTCAGCGCTTTTAGGTCAGCACTTTCCATTTACATCCAGAAAAGCTGATGGTATCTGAGAGGGCGAGAACAGATGTTTATGCTGTGGAAGTGTTTGTTATAGACAACGTCCATGTCCAAGTCCTGTAGCAACACATGGAATCTAGCCTTTTTTTCCAAGTTATAATCGTTTTTTCGAAACGTAACAATAAAGTAGATGACTTTAGCTGTTTAAAGGCGTAAATGAAGCTAACCTGGCAGGCCTTTAAGCCAGTCAGCACACTAACGGAGTAGTCACTAAGAGCATTGATTAGCTAGCTAACTAGGAACACATCCATCTAACATTAGCAATAGTATGCTATCAATGAAACATATCTACTATTTTATGCTTCATGCTTTAATCTTCACTATGTATCATTCAGTAAATAGGGCAATGCAGATGAGTTGACATGATAAAATATGGAATATAATACACAAACTATATCAAGTAACTGCAAAGCTAGTTATCAATGCTAATGTATGCTGATATTTCCTTAGATAACAGCTCTGAAGAAAATCTTTCACAAAGAATTTCTATTATTTATTCAAGTTGGAGCAATGTGAGCTGAGGATCCTTATGCATTTTTGACATTGAGTGTCGACAAGGATAAAATTAAACTCTTTTCATGAGGCATGAGCTGAGAAGCATGCCAGCCTTTATTAGATTTTTTAAAAAAAAATCAGCCGCAAGGCATAGCGGAGAATCTTTTCCCCTGCCTCTACTTCCAGGGATCATATCTTTAAATTCATGCACACATCTAATCAAGCCAACCAATGCTAATTAAATAATCCAAGTGACTAAATCCTATAGCTGCTAACTAGTTAACTAACTAACCTGACCAATCATAGTGGTGTTATGTCATTCAACTGACTAACCAATGACGTCGAATCCATTGCTGTTGAATTGTTTTGCCACTGGAATAAAAGTAACGCTCCATTTTATGCCATGAATGTTTTTAATACCTGTTGTTTAAGTCATCCATATAACTATGACTGCCATTGCTAATTTCTCCAATTAACCAATCATTGTAGAGTTCAGTTTAGCAAATAATTGAACCTGCTAATGGGTGGGCATATTGGCTTGGTCAGCAACTTCACCACGGTGGTTGGCGGTCATATCCTCCCTCCACCCTGTGTGTTGAGAGTTTATATATTCTTCCCATGCTTCAGGGGGTTTCTCTGAGTACTCCAGTTTCCTCCCAATTCCAAATGCTGATTGTCATCTCTAAATTGTCTGTGATGTGTGCGATTGTGCCCTGCAATGGGCTGCCACCCCATCCCCCACCTTGTGCCCTGAGTCCCTTTGGATAGACTTCAAGCTCGCCGAGACCCTTTGTAGTTCGTATAAGCAGTAAAGACAATGAATGGATGGATAGATGGAACCTGCTAATCTTGTTAAGTTATTCTGACGAATCCAAGTGGTGTTCCGCCATCAAACTGAATAGCCAGTGCTAATAGTGACATCATTATCGCCATTTTATGCAACAGAGGACGTCGACAAAACTTCAAAAAGTTCTTCTGGTTTTCCTAACCGCTGATTGCATCTTGCAGGACAGACGATAATCAACTCCTAAAGTTATGCATGAGGAGGGATGGATGGTGTCTAAAATGAACCTTTAATGGCTGTGTTAATAAATGGACATGTAGAATCTTGAGCATTCTCATTTTGTAAGATATTTTATTTAATTCTTGATGAGCAGGTCTTTAAGATCAATAGACCAGCAGAGCTTCATTTAAAAAACAAACAAACAAACAAACAAACAAAAACACCGAAACAGTCTCTGGATCATCCTGGGGGTTGTATATCTTTGCAAGCTGTTATATTATCTGGATGACATGTCAGTGCTAAAGGGATTCTCACTGCCTTAGCAGTGGAGGATTGTTTATAGGTAACACTAGCCATGGCATCTTCTATGGCTTCTTTAGGAAATCAGCCTCTCTTTCTGCCTGTGTAGGTGCCGTATCAGAATAATCCGCATCCACTCAGAGGTGCCTAAAATGAGAAAAACCCACCAGGGGATATACAGCAACAAGGTTAAACCTTTAGATCAGTTTAAGGTTAACTTGGATCAGTTTAAGGTTTAACCTTAGATAAAGAAATAATAAGCTTTAGATCTAATGGGATCTATACAGTATATGATGAGCTACAAATTTCCACATTAGATCAGTCGAAGCAAAGGGATATTGTATCGGACAGAACCTAAGGTTTCATTTGCAAAGGCAATCTAGAACCTTGTTTTAGACACAGCAATACATTTAAAGGCTCAAAACAAGTGGCAGGGATCATATTGTATGCAGGAACATCTGCAAAAATTTTAGGTTAAACAGCAATATTGATGGTTGCATCAATCCCAAGTGGTGCAAACATTCCCACTTTACTCTTTAGATCAATCGAAGCAGAGGATTGGACCAGACCTAAGGTTTAGTCTGCAAAGGAAATCCAGACACTTGGTTTAGAGATGGCAATACACAGAAAGGCTCAAATAAGTGCCACAGATCACATATAGGGCCATAGGCCAGTTGTAGTTCTGTGGTTAAGGCATTGGCCTCTGATCAGTAGGTTGTGAGTTCAAATCCCAGCATTGCCCTTAACTTTTGTATAAAAGTATCAAGCAAATGGGGTAAATGATAATGTCGACAAGATCTCCAGGAATAAGAAGCGTGAGAAATGCAAGAAATTAAATGACCTTTCCTTGTTGCTTGTGTGGTACCATCAAAGGGACATCTATTGTACCTTTAGTATGTCTTAGGTAAAATAATTTAAGATACATAATTGGACCTTAAAGACCACCAATATACCTTTTTAAAGAGTAAAAGATAATTAAAGTTGCACTTTCCCAGATAAAGGTTGTAGGTGAAGGTACGGAGATGTAGCCTTGATTATTACCACCTGGGCAACAAGGATAATTACAGTTTTATTTAGCTATTTCTTGACCCCAAGAACACCATCCCCACCGTCAAACATGAAGGTGGAAACATTATGCTTTGGGGGTGTTTTTCTGCTAAGGGGACAGGACAACTTAGGGTTAGGGCATCCAAGGGACGATGGCTGGGGACATGTACCGTCAAATCTTGGGTGAGAACCTCCTTCCCTCAGCTAGGGCATTGAAAATAAAAAGTAATTACTAACTCATTACCAAGTACTAAGTAATGTTTTGCAGAGGGGTCAAATACTTATTTCCCTCATTAAAATGAAAATCAATTCATAACATTTTTGACGTGCATTTTTCTTGATTTTTTTTTTGTTGTTATTCTGTCTTTCATTGTTCAAATAAACCTACCATTAAAATTATAGACTGATCATTTCTTTGTCAGTGGGCAATCGTACAAAATCAGCAGGGGATCAAATACTTTTTCCCTCACTGTAGTATGATTTATTTTTGCTTTCTTTTAGCTTCAAAGAGCAGAAACGGACTTAGACAAATGTAATACCTGCCCTTCTGTTGTATTAGTGTCCACACAAAATCTGTTACCCAAATGGTTTTCAGGTTGCATCGCATAATTGCATATTCATTCATGAAAACATGCAAAACAGAGAGTTTTCATACCTTTTGTCGAATTACCTCAAGGATTAACATAACGTATAGTGCAATGTGATCCAATGACTAGTTAATCAATAAACTAACTATTACTAATCTTCATGCTAGTATTCTGGTTACAACTCCTTCGCTAAGCTAAACATGGCACTCTGACGCTTTAGATCCATATTTGACTAACGCAGGAAGGAGAAGGAAATGTAAAGGAGGTCAGTGAGACAGCTTTCAATCCCCAGGTACATGATATACCTCAGACTAAACTGAACACAGGAGTTTGCTCACCACAGCTATGACTTTTTTGATTTAGAAAAGGTCCGTCGTAAAAATTGTCAGAACCTTCATTTTGCCTCTGGATTCTACAGCAAATATTCGAGTTTCTAGTGTTGCGTATACACAACAGTTTTTGTCATCATCTAGTGTTCCGGTACAGTATTTAAGATTTAAATTAATTTGGTACAAAAGGAAAAGCTCACGGCCGTGATCTACTTCTCCGGTTAATAAATTCGCTTCTAATCGAAAACAACAAAACAAGCTCTGTAGTTGAAGCCAGAGGTGTTCTCCGGCTGTTCAGTTTCCCTCACCATCTCTCAGCATAAGTACGCAATCCATCAACCTGCAGTATCTCTCAAAGTGTCTACGCTTGATGAATAACTCCGTAATGTTTATCTAGTGTTGAGGCGTTTTAACTCTTAAATGCATGAGCATTCCACCAACTGTTCATTTTTCGGGTTGTTAGCTACACAGCACTTATATCTAACACAGATAAATTTACAAACCGCTACAACAGCGTAGAAATGTCCTTTACATTGACTTTAACAATGAAATAAAAGTATATTATTATACTCTGAGACATTGTGTGTCACTACCTGGAAACATTTCCAGAATGTGGTTAGCGGTTGGATCTTCTACAGTAGATGCTATATATTCACAGCTGATGTAGGTATTTTGACAGCGCTGTCGAATTCTGGAATCTGATTGGCCAGAAGGTGTTGGTTACTTTTCTATAACAAGCTGCTTGCCTTGTTACAAAGAAACTGCCAAAGCGTAAACTCTTCTGTCCTGAAGATGTCGGAAAACCTCTCACAAAGCACTCTCACTGTAGACTCCTTCCATGAATGTTAAATAAATGCCTCCAGACAAGAAGAAAACGTCCCTACGAATGAGCAAATATGTTACTAAGGAAACAATAACAAAGTAGAATGAGCGCATTAACAAAAAAAAAATGTGTTATTGTCTGAATATTTCTTCGAACCAAGTTCTTCACCATGCTTTTTACTGTTGGAATCTCTCTCACACACAGACACTCTTGATAAGTGCTACATAAAAAAAAAAAAAAATAATAATAATAATAATAATATAAATCCCCTATTAATTACAACTTGATCTTGAGTGCCTGAGCTGATGTATAGAGATTATATTATAGTGAAGTGGAGATTCGTATCGTTTTAATGATGTAATGGTGTTTAAGTTGTGGAAAAGTTTTGGACTACAGAGAGCTGTTTGGAGTAAAGGTTACTGTAGGCCAATAGATTAGCTGTGATTGTAATGTACAAGGCTAAGCTCGGTGCATAGCTTGGAGATCTGCCAGATTTAAAAGCTGTGTGTGTGTGTGTGTGTGTGTGTGTGTGTGTGTGTACGTGTGTACATGGCAGCTCACTGTGTGAGTATGCTAATGACACGTAGCATGTATTTATTATTCACCGAGCTCGAACATGGCATTTGATTGCACGCTCTGACAGGCATTATTTATTGCGCAGCTGCTGAGTTTTCCTTGACGGAAATCATGATTGATGGCTGGAATTTTTTTTTTACTTTTCTCATGTGGATACATGTGTGTGTGTGTGTTTCCTAAAGTAATTGGCCCTTCTGGTCATAGTAGTAACACAGCTAGACAGTTTATAGCAGGGATTATTACTGTACCTTAACAATCTTCGAGCTTCTGAAGTTCCTTAAGAACATCCGAGAACACAAAGAATTGAAAAGAATCTTTTTTTTTTTGTCAGCAAAGTGTCATTTTTAAACTTTAGGATAGCAAGTTAGCTAGTATTTGGCTTACTATTATATTGTGATGTTAAAATGAGTAGCCAATAGTGTTCATTTTGTCAGCTTTTTTGTTATTTTATTTAGTTTAAATTTTAGTCGTGTCAAATGTCCTTGATAATTTTTTTATCATATTTAGTCAACTGTTACGAATCGGAGGCTGGAAGTATTCGCAGAAGTCTCTTTATTGTTAAACAAACAAAACATGAACAAGAACTACTTAGCATGCTAAGCTTTCACTGCTTAGCATTTACGGGTAAGTGCTAACTCTGGGATACTGACTTCTATCACACGAACTCAAAACATACCATCATTGAAATGTTCAAACAAACAATCAGACTATCTCACCATAAACAATAACGCACAGCATGCGCTTGGAACTGAGGGGTTTAAATATCCAACATAATTAACTTAAAACAAGAGACAACAGGTGCAAATCATAATTACATCATTCCACTTCAGAGCAGGAAGCGAAAGTTAACCGAAACACAGTCACGTGTCCAGTCGGCTTGGTTGCTCCTCATTGCCATTTGCTGGCCGAGGCGTGACAGATCCCCCGTCAAAGGTGCTCATCCCCGAGCACCAAAAACAAACCCCCCTCCAATGGGGGTCCTGGGCCCCTGGGATGAATGTCCTCTTGCTGCCACATGAACCGAGCCAGTCTTTGCCGGGCAGCAGGTGGTTGGAACATCCCCATAGGTGTTGAAGGTCGGGGTGCAGCCTCCGGTTGCTCAGGAACGCAGGGTGGCAGGACAGCTTCCTCAGGTTTTCAGGTGTGGACACGTGTGAGACAGGGCTCTCAGGCGTGGGCACATGTGAGACAGGGCTCTCGGGCGTGGGCACGTGTGAGACAGGGCTCTCGGGCGTGGGCAGCGTACCGGGGACCACCGGTCGTGCGTGATTCTCCGGCTTGGTCCCCAGCCATTGCAGAAACTGTGCCATCTGGCACTCGAGTTCCCTCCTTAACTGGATGGAGTTATCCAGGAGCACCAAAAATAGCTTTGAGCCGCGTAGCCCGGCTTGCTCCATCCAGTCGAGCTGCGATGTCAGCCCCTGTATCCGCGCAAATGCTGCGTGCATACGGTCCAGGTCCCAAGTCTCTGAGGATCCGGGCTTCTCCGCTACTTCCATTGTATACGGCGTGTTATTCTGTTACGAATTGGAGGCTGGAAGTATTCGCAGGAGTCTCTTTATTATTAAACAAACAAACCATGAACATGAACTACTTAGCATGCTAAGCTTTCACTGCTTAGCATTTATGGCTAAGTGCTAACTCTGGGATACTGACTTCTATCACACGAACTCAAAACAGACCATCATTCAAATGGTCAAACAAACAATCAGACTCTCTCACCATAAACAATAACGAGCAACGTGCTCTTGGAACTGAGGGGTTTAAATATCCAACATAATTAACTTAAACAAGAGACAACAGGTGCAAATCATAATTACATCATTCCACTTCAGAGCAGTGAGCAAAAGTTAACCAAAACAAAGTCGTGTCCAGTTGGCTCGGTTGCTTCTCATTGCCATCTGCTGGCCGAGGCGTGACACATGCTTATAGTGGTGTTCTTGTTATTGTTGTTTTAGTAAAGCCGTCATTGATTAAAAGTCTGGCCATTTTTGTCTTATCTCAGTCAGAGAAAACTGTTAGTATTTTAGTCTAATTTTAGTCATTGAAAACTGTAGACATTTTTAGCCATCGGATTATTATTTAACATTTCGGTCCGTTTAGATTAGCCCGTGGTGGAAATAGTCAAGATACACTGGGGGTCTCTAGTAGGGATGTTTTTTTAAACGTTTCTTTGTTTGTTATATTTAAATATGAGTCAATATAATATAAATATAAACAGAAATATAAATAATTGAATATTGTTTTTTTTATACTGCCTAACTGACTCTCTCTTTCCCCTTCAAACTCTTCTCTCTCTTTCTTGCCTTTTTTCTTAGAACTTTAGAATTGTTTTATAAGAGTAACAGTCCTTGTTAGTGCAATAAAAAAATGAAAGCCCTGCAGTAAAAGCCCATAGTGGCTTAAAAATCTGCATTTGACAGCTAAACTGTTTTACATATCTGAACATGAATCTGAGTGGACGCCATGACGTGTGGAGTCCCACGGGGCACAATCCTTGTTCCACTGCTGTTCAACTTGTATATGTTCCCACTAGGGAGGATATAAAGAGGAGCCAAATTGCATACCATAGCTATGCAGACGACACACAGATCTACCTAGGCCTCTCTCCTAATGACCCCACAGACTCTCTGTGCCAGTGCCTTGATAAAATTAACAGTTAGATGTGCCAAAACGTCCTTTAGTTAAACATAGACAAAACAGAAGTCATTGTATTTGGAAGCAAAGATGAAAGTCTGAAGTCGAAGAAGTACCTTGACTCCCAGGGGTGTAAAGATGAAGAAATCAAGTCAGGAATTTTGGAGTCTGATCGACGTTTCAGTAGGGCGGCTGTGGCTCAGTCGGTAGAGCGGGTTGTCCACTAATCCACCAACCGTGGGGTTGGCGGTTCGAATCCCGGCCCGGGTGATCCCATGCCGAAGTGTCCTTGGGCAAGACACTGAACCCTAAGTTGCCCCCAATGGCAAGCTAGCACCTTGCATGGCAGCTCTGCTACCATTGGTGTGTGAATGTGGTCTCATTAGTAAGTCGCTTGTAAATGTAAAAATGATATTTCTGTAAAAGCTGCTTTGAGACAATGTACCATTGTAAAAAAGCGCTATACAAATTGATAAATTATTATTATTAGTCGGGTAAAAACAATAACCAAAGCAAAAAATAGAGCGAGAAGTAGTTGTTTCATTTCCAGTCAAGACTTGGAGAAACTTGTTCATGCATTCTTTACCAGCAGGGTGGATTACTGAAATTGACTTCTCACCCGTCTTCCCAAAAAGACCATTAGACAGTAGCAGTTCATTCAGAATACTGCTGTGAGGACTCTCACCCCACCGAAACCATCTGAGCGTATTACTCTAGTACTCAGGTCTTTAACCTGGCTTCCAGTTACATTCAGAATTAATTTTAAAATACTATTGCTAATTTATAAAATCAATACATGGCCTAGGACTTAAATACATTACAGATATGTTCACTGAATATATATATAAAATAAAATATCAGGTCAGTTAGAAATACCAAGGGTTCACTCAAAACAAGGTGAGGCAGTGTTTAGCTTTTATGCCACCCATGACAGGAACCAGACTGAAAACATCTATTTAGCCTCGCATTTACTGACTGAACACTGTGCTGCACTCTACTGATGGACCTACAGTGCCTTGCGAAAGTATCCGGCCCCCTTGAACTGTTCGACCTTTTGCCACATTTCAGGCCTCAAACATAAAGATATAAAACTGTAATGTTTTGTGAATAATCATTAACAGGTGGGACACAATCATGAAGTGGAACCAAATTTATTGGATATTTCAAACTTTTTCAACAAAT
>JAFFST010048974.1:15180-22680 GCA_022414735.1 Noturus placidus | reverse complement strand
CAGCAAATTCGTAAATAAAACAGCAAAACACACCATCCAAAAAAAAACCCGTAGTCCTAGCAACCACAGCTAGAATGTCCAATCGGTTGCTAGCGTAGCGATGCTGCTGCTCACGGCGTGTGCATGTCTAGCTAGCTGTGTAGCTCTTACACATCTTCAAGCCAGATAAAACGACGTCTTAGAAAAGATGGAGGTGTGAGATGTTCTAGCATCTTGGTTCAGATGATCGTTGTCTCAATAATTTGTTTTGGCTTATTTTAATGAAGGGTGCCAATAAAAAAACAACACACGCACACACACAGTTTCAAGCAGAGTATCTGTGATGTCTCTTGGTAAACGAGTTTCTAAATGAGTAGTTTAACTAGTAGTAACTGTTTTCTCTTCTGAAATTTGATGGAATTTGTAAAGCTCTAAATGCTCTGATGTACACCCCAGGAAGAACAGCTGGTACTTCTTGCACAGCTAATGAGGATCCAAAACCAATAAAGTAATACAACTACACACATGCACACACACACACACACACACAGAAATTGAGAGACACTGCTCAGAGGGTGTTACTGCACCCATATTCCAGTTTTTTTGAAAGAGCCACGTCTTCAGGCAGCGCTTGAATTAATCTGCAGAGAAAACACAGTCAGTCAGTTTATTCCACCGTGACGGTGAGAGAGAGAGGGGAAAAAAGAACACGGTTCTGAGCATCTGGGCTTCTGAAATGTTCCATAATATAAAATGTTACATAACAGCAGAATGTAACATGACGCAACATCGTAATGTAACACAGCGCCACAAAAAATGTTAAATAGAAGAATAATTAGCATGATGTGCAGTAAGTGACAAATAACTCGAACCATACTTAAGCAACCAGGATGGACAGGAACCTTGGGGTGATTTTTGATGACAGCTTGACCTTCACAGACCACATCTCAACACCTCTACAATCCTGTAGGTTAATCCTGTACAACATCAAGAGAATCAGACCCTACCTCACTGAACAGGCTACACAACTACTATCCATCCATCCATCCATCTTCTATACTGCTTATCCTTCCTTCAGGGTCACGGGGAACCTGGAGCCTATCCCAGGGACACAACTACTAGTCCATCTCAAAACTGGACTTCTGCAACACACTCCTCTCGGGCCTCCCAGCAGCTCCATCAAACCCCTTCAGATGATTCAACCAGCCCAAAAAGAACCCATGTCACGTCTTCATCACTTCTTCATCTCCCTCCACTGCCTTCCTGTAGCCGCCCGCATCAAATTCAAGGCCTTGATGCTCATTTACAAGACCTTGTCTGGAACAGCGCCCTCCTACCTCAACTCTCTCCTGAAGGCGTACGTTCCCACAGGCAATCTGCGATCGATTAGCGACCAACGCTTAGTAGGACCTACTCAACGTGGCGCAAGGTCCCTTTCCAGAACCTTCACACTAACTGTTCCTCAGTGGTGGAATGAACTTCCAACATTAATCCAGACCACAGAATCTGTCTCTATCTTCAAAAACCAGCTAAAGACCCACCTCTTCCATGAACCAACCCCTAAACGCCAACCACACATTATTTAAAAAAAAAAAACAAAACAAAACTCTGGCTCTCACACCTCGACTCTGCGCACTTTGCTTCTCTAGAACTCAATTATAAATCGTGTACGGTAGCACGACTTGCTTTGGATAAGTGAATATATGTAAATAAAGCGCTGACACTGGAGACTCCTTCCCTCAATGTTACGTAAACATTTCCTTCATCATATCAAAGCTGTGAACGAGTTGTTACCATAGAAACAATAACGTATAAGAATGAGTGCATGAATATAAGCCTGCACTACTGTCAGAACACCTTCTGTCCAATCACAGTCCAGAACTTAACAGCGCACAAAGGCATAAATAGATTATAGAAACAGCATAAGGGTTAGGAAGTCTAACAAATAGCTAGTTAAATATCGCAGGAGTAAATGTACGAAAAGCTCTACGGTCATGAAACTTCATTCATAACACGAACGGAAGACGTGATGAGTGACTCTGTGTGAGGGAAGCGAGATGAAAAGACGGGTAACAAGCTCGCCTGTGGTGTTTGATTGAAGACCAGAAGTGCAGCGTCATCTGGAGCAGGAGGAGAAGAGTGAGAGAATGGGCGGAGGAGAAGAAGGAGGAAGGATGGGAGCTGCTATTATATAAGGAAAGGGAAAAAGGGGAAATGGAGAGTGTATGAGTAAAAGAGTGCTATAAAAATATCATCTCCTCCAACATGTAATTTGATGATTTAGTAATAACAAACCAGATATGATCATCTGTTGGAGCATAGGAGCATTTACACAAGAAATATGGATAAAAAAAATCGTTTGTTGGGGAAAAACGTTCGTGTCTTATATATAAACAGACTATATAATGCAAACCTCGAATATTCGGCTTCAGATTTTATAATTATTCACGAGTTACTGTAGGAAAGCTAGTCCAAAACAAATCAATAAATGAAGACATAAGACTAGGCATTCAGTGTGTGTGTGTGTGTGGGGGGGGGGGCACCCTATAAAAGGAGGAGGAGATACTGTGTGTCTGTTGTAGCTGACACGCTGCTTTAGTAGAGGATTTAGAGCGCACCAAGCTTAGGACACACTCTTTCACCGTTTAGTCGCCGTTTGTTGTTTTCCAGCTCTATTTGCCTTTTATGGAGATGTGTGGGTGTGGCTAAATGTAAATGTGCGATGAATGTGCTTGGAAATGGATGACATTGGCGTTTCTCATCATACATACGAGTATGAAGAAAATCAGTAACTTTTTCGAATGTGGTGGAAATGTTTTTCGTTCAGTCTGGACACTCGAACGTTGGAACACTTTCAACTTAAAGAAAAGATTTAGAAACGAGGTCCGAAGGCGTTTACATTCACTATCCTTGTTGACACCTCCTCGTTGTTCACCTCTTTGGAGAAGATAGAGAGATAGAAAGAGGGAAACAAAGAGAGGATTAAATGAGAAACGCTGCCTCACTTCATCAGGGACTCCATAAATCTGAACCCCACAACATCCTTGCACTACAACACACACACACACACTCACACACCAGCTGCTGATGCTCATGCGTTGCATATTTCTCTGTGATTGGATGAATAATCGAATGTCGAATGGCTGAGATGCTTCCTGTCATATTTCAGAGCTGTCTAAATCTGTCGATCAAACGCTTGAGCGAAGGAGGAATGTGTGTGTGTGTGAGTGCGTGTGTGTGTGAGTGCGTGTGTGTGTGTGTGTGTTTTAATGGATTTTTTAAAAAATATTTGATGATCCATAAATCTGTTTAGCGTTGATAAAATATGGAGTCTTACAAATGAGCCTGAAAATATTGCTCTCCTTCAATTTTGTGTAACGAGAAGCTATAATTTTATTAGTTTAGAATATTAAGTGATTAATTTCTAATAAGGACGCTGCAAAGGATGGATTAAAAAAGCATGCAAATCTTTCTCTCTCTCTCTCTGTGTGCCATTAATTAAGTTCCAGCTGGGAGGCTCAGACACGAGAAGGTCTTGGACAGAGTGGTTTTGGCACAGGTCACAATCCAGCCTGTCCTCTCAGTGTGTGTGTGTGTGTGTGTGTGTGTGTGTGTGTGTGTGTGTGTGTGTGTGTGTGTGTGTAATTGACCAGACTTGTTATGACCCACTGCATCTTGGTTCCAAAAAAACTAAATACATGGACGTGATTCACAGCTAAAGAACAACATTTAGCATTTGTGAATCTTTAACAGGAAGTAACATGGTCAGGGTTCTTGTGCAGGATCTGAAACACGTTCTGGTCTGAAACCGTTCAGATTAGTCAAAGAACACTATGTTCAAAGCACTCTAGTCATAAATGAACCACTGAAGCTTGCCTAGAGCAACTCGTTTGTTTTTTTTAGTGAATACAATAATTATAATAATATTTTCTAGCATGGGTCAAAGCACATTCAGGCAACAACAAACAAGGATAATCCATACTTCAAAATGAGAGTAACATGTGAATGCTAAATCCAGGAAATCACAGGACTAGGAAACACAGAAAAGCAGGCTTGGACGTAATGGTACAAAAACTTGATAAGACTTTGCGTTTATGCATCGACACAACAGGTTATATACAGACAAACAAATCAAGAACTAACACAAAACAGATGAACACAATCACATAACAAACCAATGACAGCACAGGGATGAAGACAGGACTAGAGCAGGAAGACCAAATGTTTTATCCTGATTTGAGTTAATATCCAGTATCCGTGATGAGACATGAAAATGAATGATTTAGACTAGATAAACTTCCTTGCTATCTCTTTTCATCACCCCATGTTCAGATGTTCTGAATCCTAAACAGATTAAAACAGAGGAAATATTCGCATTAAAATCGTAGCTCCCATCATCTAAAATGGTCGAATAGATCTGATCGAGGCCTTGACGATAGTCAAAGCATCCTCCTGGAATCTTGCAAGTGCATTATCATTCTGCTCAGGTGAATCAAGGTGATTTTACATGTTGCCTGGTTCAGACAGGTGCTGTCTCTTTGGATACTCGTCCTGAAATGCATTACCTGGGCTGGAGAGGACAAATGGGGTCAGGAGTGTTATTACAGGAAGGACAGCACCATAGCCGAGAGGAGGAACATGATAGCAAGCAATGCCGACAGCCTTTCATCCCATATAGAGCCAGTGTTAGAGATAATGTAGGATAAAAATATTAAACGTTGATTACATTTACTCATTTAGCAGATGCTTTTATCTAAAATGACTTAGGGTTAGGGTTAGGATGGAAACTAGGCCATCAGTGTAGTACTGAGATTTCTTCTAATGGCCTTTCGGTTACTACCATACATTGTTAGAAAAAAAGGGTTCTTCAAAGGTTTTTTTAAGGGCTCACTGGATAATTGAGCATCCTATAAGTTTTCTACATGGATAAGGAAGAACTCTTTTGCAAAGTTCTACATTGAATCTATACAATACCCAGAATAAGGGTTCCTTCAGATGGACAACTGAAGAATATGTGAGCTACTAATGCTACCTGATTACATGGTCAGCATCATCAGGCGTAAAGGTTCTATCTGGAACCCTAGGACAGAGTTGTCCCGATCAGTACGACACTTTTTTTAGAAAGCCATGCACCCTTAATTGTCCAATGAACCCTTGTGTGGTTTCTTGTAGTAGATTTATTCATCCCTGCTAACGATTAATAGTGAATGGAAATATGTCTGTTAATCTAGCTAAACTACTGTAGCTAGCTGTCAGTTATGTGAGGTTTGCTGGAACAACTTTATTGCCTTAGTCAACATATTTAGGGCAGTTAGCTAAACACGTATCTAGCTATCTGACTCAGCAGTGTACATTTTCTTCGAAACAGCAAGTTAGCTGAGTGAGTAACATGTGGTTTCTTATTGAAAATTGGGTTATCTTTACTAACTGCTGATTGAATACAGATTTCGGACATAAGCGACTCATATCGGAGCCATCCGAGTCAGTTAAGTGTGGTTTCTTGCACTACATCTCGTTATCCCAGAAGATATATCTAGCTAGCTGAAATAGACCTGCACAGATCTACTTACCGAGCGAACTGTTTTGTATTAGACACATTTTGAACTGTTCATACTGAGGTAAACATAAGATAAGTCAGCAATGTATGTTTCTTCCAATAGCTCTATTCATCTCTACTAACTATTCATAAAATTGCAGATGGCAGTACAAATGTTTGCTAAATGTTAAACAAATTAGTTTTGTAGGGTTTCTTGGTACCTTCACTAACTACACTGGACAACAAAGATTTTGCTTCTTGGACACTTTTGGGTGTATCTTATAGATTTTTGCTTGCTGATGACGAACATCACCTTCAAATTAACCTATCACGTAGCGTTTTTTTGAAATCTTAATTTATTTGCGATTTCTTGTCATATTGTAAGTCTAAATATTTTGCTCACGTTATACGATGCGTTTTGTAGTTCAGGCATGTCCAGGCACGTACTCATGGCAGGTTGCGTAACTTTTGTGGAAATGATACAGCTTGGGCATGCCCGGACATGCCTAGGCTGGATAGATGCTGCCTGAAAAGGCTATAAAAGCAGCATGCATACGCAGATGATAGCCTACATATTACGTTGATATCAGTTTGTATGTATTTTATTGCGACTGTTTCAAATCATAGCATTGTCTAATGTAAGTTACGTTAGAAGTAAGCCAGTTATAGACTTACGACGATTGGTGACAGCAGAAATGTCTCGCCAACAGCTGTGATACGTTCTGCTACATTTGTGGCGAGTTCACACTTAAGCCTCAAAGACACACAATGACTGGACTTGTTAAGAAAGCATATGAACTGTACTTTGGTTGTAAGATTATTGATCAAGACAAGGCCTGGGCTCCTCATATTTGTTGTGCAAGATGTGCTGTCGATCTTAGAGCTTGGCTCAGAGTTACTCTGGAGGCAATGCCGTTTGCTGTCCCGATGATATTGCGAGAGCAGAAGGATCATGTGACGGACTGTTACTTTTGCCTGACTAATGTTTCTGTTTTTTTTTGCTAAAAATAAGAAATTAATTGAATACCCAATTCTGCCTTCAGCCGTAAGACCAGTGCCACATGACGACAGTCTTCTGATACCAGAACCACCAGAGAAATGGCGCTTAGATGAAACAAATGAAGATGCTGTAATGCACGACCTGAGCACAAACAGTGACATTGATCCGGATTTTGAACCACACATGTCTGGTGAACCTCATCTAACAACACAGTCCGAACTAAACGACCTGGTGAGGGACTTAGGTTTGTTAAAAGCAAATGAGAACTACTGGGTTCAAGACTGCAAGGATGGTGTTTGCTGTCAAAAGATACAAAAATTTCTGTCTTTCGAAGCCGCCAAGATGATTTAACAAAGCTTTTTACACAGGCTGACAACCTCGTTTTCTGTACTGACATTGAAGGGTTGTTCACATCTTTGGGTTGCGAGTATTACCCACAAGAATGGTGTCTCTTTATTGATTCATCAGTGTTAAGCCTCAAGGCTGTCTTGTTACACAATGGCAATGTCCACCCTTCAATACCTGTTGGCGATGGTGCACCCATGAAAGAAACATGAAAACATGGAACTGTTGCACATCCAGTACACCAAGTACAACTGGAACAGCTGTGGAGATCTAAAGGCAGTGGCTCTGCTACTTGGAATGCAGCTCAGATATACCAAGTACTGTTGTTACATTTGCGAATGGGACAGTCGTGATAAAGCGTCACATTACATTAAAAGGGACTGGCCACTCCATAAGAATTTGGTTTCAGGACAGAAAAGCGTGGCACATGAACCACTTGTTGATCCGACAAAGATATTTTTGCCTCCTCTTCACATAAAACTGGGACTAATGAAAAATTTTGTGAACGCGATGAACAAGGAAGGTGAAGGTTTTTGTTATTTGAAACAAATGTTTCCAAGGATAACTGATGCCAAGATTAAAGAAGGCATTTTCATTGGGCCACAGATCAGACACGTCATCAATGACAAGCGGTTCGAAG
>JAFFST010048968.1:34477-48666 GCA_022414735.1 Noturus placidus | reverse complement strand
TGTTGTTGATTCTTCACAAAAAATTACAGTTTTATATCTTTATGTTTGAGGCCTGAAATGTGGCAAAAGGTTGAACAGTTCAAGGGGGCCGAATACTTTCGCAAGGCACTGTAGATGTACCAATAAGATTTAATAAAACTATAGATTTGTGTTTGTTGGAACCTTTCTATTCTCTATTCCCTCAGATATGTATAAGTATGTTTAGGTTAATAGTTCAATGTTTGTATCATGAACTTTTAGACCTGTGTGTTGTGTACATGCCAGTAAAAATGTCGCCATATGAACTTCTTCTTTTCTGTTAAGCAAACCAGACCATAGCTGTTCAGAAATCTGTACATTCTTGTATTGCATAAGATGTTTAAGCTTACGTGACCAGACAATCTAACTGCCATATGATTTCCCTACAGCAGTGCGTCTCTGTACGGCAATTTTTTCTATATAAACCTCTGTCATTTTACAATAAATTGGGAAGTCTCTCTGAGCTACTCTGTGTGTCAGTGTGTTCAATCAGACTTTCTCCAGGCCCGTATGCGCTCTGAGGCAAACCACATCCTCACTGTAGCATAGAGAGGAGAAACCCTCTACTCTTAAATATTGAAAGGCTAAAGGAGGCTGACGGATAAAAGAAGCTGTTATTTGCTTTATCCAAACAGTGTTACATTAATATCCCGGAAGCCTATAAAGCTAGACCTCTACAACTGCTAGAATTAGTGGATCATTATTGTATCCATTTACTTGTTGTTTACAAACAATGGCTGAAACAATGCAGGGCAGTAATATGCAGCATCCCTCAATGGTTGGAGGATGCTTTTGCATGCCTTCACGGCTGCTTTGCGTGTACAGACTGGGAAGTCTTTGAGGGAGAGTTTGATGAGCAGACTTCAGTTATTGCCCATTACATTAAATTCTGTATGGATATATTGATACTGGTAAAGGCTATCAGAACATATTCACATTCAAAACCATGAACTCATTGATAAGCTATCTTTCCACCAAGAGAAAACTTGCCATTAGGCAAACAAACTTTGCTCTTCTCAAAAATATGAATCAGGATATCAAAATTTAAATCTTTAAGGCTAAAAAGAAGTATAAAATTTATACAGGACTTTTGAACACCAAACAGGCTTTCAGGTCTCTTACTGGACAAACTGTTGAACAGACTATTTCTGCATCTGATCCCACCACTTTTGGTGTTAATCTTAATAATTTTTATGCCTGTTTTGATACCTCTGAATTTTCAGAAGAGTGGGAAAGCCTTTTGGATTCTTTGCGTTCTCAAGAGTTGGATTATGAGTCCCTTCTAACCAAGCAGGATGTCTATTTACAGCTTATTAGGTGCAAACCGAATAAGGCTTCCGCGCCACATGGAATTCCAGGTTGGGTCTTGAAAAACTGTGCCCTAGAATTAACTCACATTCTACATTCTCTTTTCAGTTGATCACTTTGTACTTTAACAATACCGGTCATATGGAAAAGATAAGTTGTTATTTCTGTTCCTAAAAAACCTCAACAGAGTTAAATCACAATAGGCCTGTATCGTGAAACTCTATCATAATGAAATGCTTTGAAAAAAATTGTTCAAAACATTATACTTCCATATGTTTCACAATTTTTGGATTGTCTCTAATTTGCATATAAGCGGAAGAGAGGTACAGAAGTTGAAGTGGCTTGTCTTTTGCACTGTCTACTTCAACATTGACTTCAACATTGACAACTATTTACTTTAGCTCCTCCTTTAATTCAATTCAAATCAGGTAATTAAGGGTGTTTTCACACCTAGTTTGTGTGAGCCCTTCAAATGCTCTAAGAGTGGTTTAGTGTGTATACAGTATGTGAACAAACCAAGTGATCTCAGACCCCCCTAAAAGGACCCAAAAGCAAACCGTACTTGGACCACCTCCAGAGGTGGTCTCAGTATGGTTCGTTTGTGGGTCCGTTTGTGGTTAAATTTCTTTGTGATATGTGAAAGCAGTGAGGTCCTGGGGCCTGTTTCACGAAGGAGGTTAAGTGAAAACTCTGAGTATGTTAACCCTGAAATGAGGGAAACTCTTGGAGGTATGTTAAACCCGAGAAAGCAGAGTAAGTCAAGCTCGTTTCTGAAAGAGAGGTAACTTATACTCAGACTAGGTTATCATGGCAACTTACTCTGTGAACCTAATCTGGTCGGGAGCAGGTTTTCTTTGGTAAACCCAGAGTTTCTTTAGGTCTCCTCCCCTTTTTTAAAGTGGAAGCGGTGTTTAAACACCTCATTGATTATTTCGGTACATTCATTCATTGCGCACATTTCAGTCATGCAGAGAGCATCAAAGGGAATGAAACTGCATGTCCTTTTATGGACAGCCTGTTGATGAAGAGGCCGTACAAATTCTTACGGAGTTACGTTTACGTCGGGAGAGGATTTTGAGGCCCAGAGTGGATTTTTGGTCATATCCCTATGCAAGGGCGTAACCATGGTATGGACATTGGGGGGTCCAAGCGCTTGGACATTAGCCTATATATTAAGGTGTCTAGTTACTTACTGTCTGAAAAAAAGCTGCTGTCTCCATTTCTTACAGACTGAGCTGCTAAAATACATCACCGAACTTTTGTTGAGTTCAACACAAGTTTACAATTGGAGGGGACACACACCAATTTTCCTTAACAAACGTGAATATATTAACAAAGAATATAAATCAATAAATAGATAAATAAATAGAATAGATGAAGAAAAGACAAATCTGATGGCAGGGAAAAATTTAAGCGGAACATATAGAAAATATTTTCTCCTGTATATTGTGGGGGACAGATTGGTATTTCCTCAACATTGGGGGGGGGGGGGGGGGGGGGGTCACGAAAATGATATTGACATTTTCAGCTGCCGCCATGTTCTTTTAATGCCTGCCGGATTGGACCTATACATGAAAATTAAATTAATAGGTTTAATAAAATACTGTTCTTCCAGTTTCACCTCTGATATTATGACAGTTGGGTTATAACAGTCTAAAATAGTCCTTAATTACTAACTACAAATTACATCTTCAGCAAGTCGAATTAGATTAATATAATAAATACTATCTCTAGAAAGTATTGGTCTACTTACTAATTTGGTCTACTTACTTATTAATTACTTTCTAAATCCCAAATCATCCTCAACCACTTGAACAATAAGGAGAGACAAGAAACTGCACTTCTAATGCTTTCAAATAAACAATATACAATTGCATGAATTATTGTTGAATTGACCAAAGTGTGTAACTAGAGGGAGAAGGTTGCATTAAAAATATACTTTTTAAACTTTGATGTTAAATCCACTATTGTTTTATACAGAATTGTTTTATAGTCTTTAATTAAATTACAGTATTTAGATTACTTAGTAATTAATTACACCCAACACTGTATAAAAGTAATTAAAATGTAAACTTATGCATTTACCCCTGCAGCTATTTTCTGTCTTTTTGTCTGAAACTGTTGCCATAGTGTCTGACGCTGTTGCCATGGTGACTCATAATATCTGTGCTCCATTGATAATGGCTTTTTATAGTTGTGGTGCACGTGCTTAACTCAGTGTCACTCAACTTAGAGTTGATTGAACTAACTCATTTCAGCTGTTCTGTAACCGAAAACTCAGAGTTTCCCAACTCAGGGTAAGTACACTCAGAGTTCAAGTTTTAACTCAGAGTTGGTTGAACCGACTTCGTAAAACGGGCCCCTGGTCCGCTTTGTGCTTTGTTTTGTCATGTGTACCTGGAGGCTTGCTATACCACATTTGCAAAATTGCACAATTTGGGATTCTGTAACTCAATATCTCAGTTGAAGCCGAAGGCATTTGTTCATATTTTGGTGCTAACAACTAACCAATACTCTTTTTGCTCTTGTACAGCTTTTCAAATAGAAAGGAGTGAGATGCTCGTCTTCCCAGTTGGTAGGGAGATTTGTAAGAAGATGCATCTCTACAATTCTTACATGTGTCAAATGTTTCAATGATTTTAATAAATGTCATCTGAATTTCATGCAATTGTTTGTTTATTTTGTGAACATTTTAATAGACTTTTAGCATAAAAACAAAAAGAAAGTTTATAAAAATTATATAAATAACACATCTCTGCTAGTTTTGTGTTATATTTAACGCATATTTGTGTGAAGATATTTAACAAACAGCATGTATTAAGTGTGTTAACACATGGATTGTGTTGAAAGCAACACAAAATGTGTTGTCCTTACCTAGACATGCAGGTGTGTTAAAATTTAAAACATGATACATAGTTTTAACACATCTGTTTTGAGAGTGTAGCTTCTGATGCCAAGGGTGTTTTCCACAGAAGAATATAACATCTATTTATATTTCTGTTGAATAAATGATTGAAAAAATCTATTTCTCCTTGTGGGTTTGTTCAAGGATATCAACTTTATTAATAGTCACTATTTCAAAGATGATGAAATTTTTTACTTGTCCAAATATGTCAAAAAAGCCTATAATTTCATATTTTTTTCACATGACTATATGTAAAGGTATAAACATTGCACTACATTGTTGTTTTTGACAAATTTAGTTCTTAGTTCTGCAGTTCCTAATATTGTATTATAGCCTAATTTGTATGCCACATGCTGGTAATGTCTCTAATAAAATAACATAAAAAATATATATATATATATATAAATAACAGTACTCACATAAACAAGCTTGTTGTTTCTGATTGCAAGGTGAAAGCCATTTAGGTCCAGAACCACAGAGTTAAGAGATGAAGAGGTATTGTTTCTCATCCCCTCATTCCGTGCTGTTAGTGTGAACTGAACTGCACCAATGCTACAAGTTTTAGCAATAGTGTAGTTGCAGGTTCCCTGGAATGAATAGGCCTTGCCATCAAAGGTGATGTAATGGGGATCACCATATACACTGCAGGTCACTGGGCTAGAGGGAAAACATCCTATGGCCCCATTCTTGACATTACAGACTTCATGGGCCAGGCAGGAAGTAGCTGAACACTGAATATTGCCATGGTCTTCACATGTGCACAGCCTCTCACAGTCGGTCTCCATAAATGTCTCTCCTCTCTGAAAGTTACACAAATGGAACTGAAATATTAAAAAAGCAGTCATAACAGCTATATTAATTATACATTATTTATTTTTATTATATATGACTTAAATTGTGGAGGTGCAAAAATGTTTAATTTTCGTTCATTTAAGTTCATGCCAGTGCCGTATGTGGTACTTCTGTCCTTTTCTATTCCTGGTGTTTCTCCATATTTACCTCATAGTGCTGTCCATCCACCCAGCAACCACAGTCTTCCATAGGTACACACTTTTCTCCACTTAGCAGGAAACCATCATCACAGTCACATCTCTCTTGACACCTTCCACAGTCTGCTGCAGCATCCAGGACAGAACAAGTGGCAGGGCAATCTCTGGAGCAGGCATTAAAGTGGCTGTTAGACCCACAGGACAGAGCTAGAATAGAACAATTGGAAACCTATTAGTTTTACTGCCATGTTTTGTATTTTAACTAAATATCATGCTTAGGGTTCTTCAACAATTACATGTCACTAGTGCAACAACAATAAGTATTTTCTTTGTGATATTTTCTTTGTGAAATATTGAGAGACATACAACAGTGAGTTGCATTTCTCCATCCAGTCACAGAAATTCCAACCTCACTGCAGGACTTTTGAACTGCCTGCAGCACATCACAGAAGGCCTCCTGATATCCTTTAGTAGTACACATCTCAAATATGCAGCTCCTGAAGAGACTTGAAGTATCAAGAGAAGAAGAGCACTTGGAGAAAGGGCCTTTCTGGGACAGCAGAACCCCACAGTAAATATTGCTTGCATATTCTGTCTTCTCAGATTCTGAGCACACGGTTGGTACTGTGGGCTCTTGGCAGAAGGAATTGGCACTATTCCAATTCTGCCCCATAAATTGGGTGTCTTTGACCATCGATCTGTCAGGCATGTTCTTATCATCTTCCATTACATTGTTAAAGTTGCCACACATACCACAGACTTTGTTTGAGTACTGGATTGGTACGGTTACCTGAAGGGCACCAGATTTGGCAAAGGAAACGGACAGGTTGAAGTTTGTCTGAAGCACCACAGCTAGTCCATTGGCACTGATTTTTATTGTTTCTTTATCTATATTTAGAGGGAGATTCCTCCAAATTCCATTTACCTAAAAAGACAGAACAGCAAATTATTTATCTGGTTATTGATAATTAGGGCACTAGCCTTTAGGAATACTAAACAATACAGATTACTAAACTTGACAGTCATGTCCAGAGAAAGAATTTATGACTAACTTTTAATCTAACAGCATTTTAAATATACTATACAATATTAATTATTATTAATGGAGGCCCATGAATATCATAATCACTTAGATAAGAACATTCATGATATGGCTTAATGCAAGCCCACAGTTTCAGGCATTTATTCCAACCAATAACAGAGCAGCCCATTATACAAAAAACATCTGTTATTTCTTGGGGAAGAGCTCAGTAGTCCTCATTAATTAATTGTGCTTAAGCTGTCAAAGGAAACAGCAGATAACTGCATAATAATTTATCAATTTGTATAGCGCTTTTTTACAATGGTACATTGTCTCAAAGCAGCTTTACAGAAATATCATTTTTACATTTACAAGTGACTTACTAATGAGACCACATTCACACACCAATGGTAGCAGAGCTGCCATGCAAGGTGCTAGCTTGCCATTGGGGGCAACTTAGGGTTCTGTGTCTTGCCCAAGGACACTTCGGCATGGGATCACCCAGGCCGGGATTCGAACCGCCAACCTCACGGTTAGTGGATTAGTGGACAACCCGCTCTACCGACTGAGCCACAGCCGCCCCATACCTCCCTGCATACCTCCCTGAGTATCAACGTGGTTAGATGTCTGTAAAAAAAAAATCAGCCAATCCACTCACCATGATTTTTCTATTGTTTCTTCTTGGCAGAGTCACTCTTAGACTTTTTATGTTCAGATTCACCTGCTGGATTTGGAATTTAGATGATTTGCCTATTTGCTCATTCTTCAACTCCACTATAAAGTTTGGAAGCAATCCAGCCTCATCACACACCTCTGTCAGCACATGGATACAATGACCAATGAAATGGGATTTGACCCCATCAAATGTTGTGTATCGCAGGTCACTCATAACTTTGCAGGTGCCAGATGCAAATGAGTCACTTGACTGTTTGGACTGAACAATTTTAGTGCAGCGTTGACCATCACCACATGCATTTTCGGCACAGGAGAGCTGACTTTCAATACATGTGCACTGAGTGATTTCATCTGTCCAGAACTGAGTGCCTGGCTGGCACTGAGAGTCTGTGAAAAAAGTGGTGAAAAGCAGTGGTTTAGCATGATACTGTGTATAGTTTTCAGTATATACTGTACAGTATAAATACATTCTCTTAGTGGTAAATTTTTTTTTTTTTTTTTTTTTTTTTAGTTATAGTGTTTTTTTATTTGCTTGTGAAACACACCAGAATTCTGTGTATATTTTAATATTCTGATCTTAACCCTCTATAGGACTCCATTGGGTATTCAGTGCCCTCCACTAATATTGGCACCCTTGGTAAAGTGAGCAAAAAGGCTGTGGAAAATTGAAAGGCTGTGGAAAACCTTTTGATATTTTATTTTAAAAATAAACAAAAATACTCTGCTCTCATGGATATCAAACAATTGCAAACACAACACAAGTTTACCAACAAAACTTTTGAAGTGTATGCCCATTGACATTTTTTTCATTTTTTAAGTACACCTGGGTGACTAGGAACAGGAAATTGATCTACCATGATTTCCTGTTTCACAGGGATATAAATATGAGGTAACACATAGGCCAAAATTCCATTAGTCATTCATAACAATGGGTAATACCAAGAATATAGCTGTGATGTGTGGCAAAATATTTTTGAGCTTCACAAAATGGGAAGTGGCTATAAGAATATAGCAAAAGCATTGAAAATGCCCATTACCACCACCAGGAAAATATTTAAGAAGTTATAGTCAACTGAAAATGTTATGCATCAACCTGGAATAGGACATGTGTCTATATTGTCTCACCATACTGTGAAGAGGATGGTTCGAGATGCCAAACAATCTCCGAAGATCACAGCTGGAGAATTGCAGAATATAGTTGCATCTTTATTACAGAAAGTTTCCAAAACTACAATCCAAAGTCACCGACATTACCACAAGTTGTTTGGAAGGGTTTCAATAAAAAAGCCTCTACTCTCATCCAAAAGCAAACTCAAGTATCTTCAGTTTGCCAGACACTACTGGAACTTCAAATGGGATAGGGTTCTATGGTCAGATGAAACCAAATTAGAGCTTATTGGTAATAAGCACCGCATGGTGGCTTAGTGGCACGTTCGCCTACCACCTCCAGGGTCCAAGGTTTGAGTCCCGCTGACGCTATGTATATGTGGAGTTTGCATGTTCTCCCCGTGCGTCGGGGGTATTCCGGTTTCCTCCCCCAGTCCAAAAGACATGGATTATTGTGATTGTGCCCTGCTATGGACTGGCATATCCGGGGTGTACCCTGTCTTGTGTCCGAAGCCTCCTGGGATAGGATCCAGGTTCCCCATGACCTGTACCTAGTAAGCGGTAGAAGATGGATGGATGGTAATAAGCACTAGATGTGGTTTTGGCACACACAGGGAGGTTGCTATATGGAAAAGTACCTTGTTCCTAATAAAATATGGTAAAAAATGGTGGTGGCTCATTAATGTTCTGGGGCCTGCCAGAGAACCTGGCCATTTTGTTAGGATACATGGCACCATGGACTCTATAAAATATCAAAAGATATTAAATGAAAACCTGACCTCTGCCAGAAAGCTGAAAATGGGCCATGGTTGGAGCTTCCAGCAGGACAATGATATAAAACATACATCACAGTCAACACAAAATGGTTTCTTGACCACAAAATCAAGGTCCTGCCATGGCCATCCAAGTCCACTGACTTGAAACCCATAGAAAACCTGTGAGGTGAACTGATGAAAAGAATTCACCAGCATGGACCTCAACAATTTAAGGATCTGGAGAGATTCTGTAAGGCAGAACAGTCTCAGATCCCTTGCCATGTATTCTTCAACCTCATCAGGCATTATTGGGGACGCAAGGTAGTACAAAGTATTGACTAAAAGGATGACAATAATCGAGGCACATATATTTAACAAAGTTAAATTCTCGTTGTAGCGAGTCACGCCATCGTGTTGCGGGTGTCCGAGTGGCCGCTTGATGTCAATCGGCAGCCAGACGGTGACTTCGCGTGTCCATCTTCCATCTGTCCGCCGCATCAGATGCCCGGCGCATCGCTTCTTGGCCTTATTGGCCAGATCCACCGCGTCTGCCACCCTGGTCATGTCTCGCAGTTGCTCATTGCGGACGTGATCGTCCCGTTTAACCCTGATCATGCGGCGCTCTATTGCGCGTTCAGTCACAGCCAACTTTTGCCGGTCAGCTGCTGTCATCGCCCATATATATATATATATATATATATATATATATATATATATATAAATCTGTTTTGTTTGCAGTTGCCTCCCATCAATGAGTGCAGATTATTTTTGTGATTTTTTTAAACAAAAGGGCAAAAGTTTTAACAATAAAGACAATTTTTCACAGCCTTCTGTGCTCATATTAAGCAAGGGTGCCAATATTAGTGTAGAGCTGTAATATCCCAGTCCGGTCAGAACTAAATTTTCCAAGCATCTACACTCACCTCCCATGCATACATGCGCTCACCTTCCCCGGAGTTCTGATCTCACACACATCTCAGCAATCACACACTTACATTCACCACTAGTACTTATAGAGTCATTCACCCATGACTGAGTTGCGAAGTATACGTCTAGTTGACTCGTTCACTGTGTAACAAAGCCTTTTCTGAAATTGTTTGTTTTCCTTGTTACCTCGACTACAGTTTACGTCTTTGACCATGCTTTTGCCTTACCCTCTAAGCATTGTTTGTCTGATTGCCTGACCTTTGCCTGTTTCTCGTTTACGCCCTTTGAACACTTTACGATACGATTAAACCTGCCGCCTGCGTCTGCCTCTGCACCCCCACCCGACGGAGCGTGACAGAACACTTTGCCTTCCTATCGAGGCAGCGGGTGACCCATGTTGGCCTCAAGCCATCGAAGGACATGGCGGGATGATTAGCGACCACGACCAACGAATAGCCAGCCTTACTGCACAAGTAGCTCAGCTAAATCAAGTTAGACCATTTTCTACAGCAGCGACAACACGTTTACCTCCCGCACTGGCGCTGGAGAAGTACGACGGAGATCCGGCTTGTTGCCGAGGTTTTCTCTTTCAATGTTCTCTGTTTTTCTCAACCTACCCGGATATAAAAAAGAACCATAAAATCATCCATTTCATGGCGCTTATAACCGGGAAGTCTTTGCTCTGGGCTACAGCCGAGTGGGAACAAGGAGGTAACATTATTAGCACATATGTGCAACTCACCACATGATTCCAAACTGTCTTTGACCACTCTCCAGACTGCCGAGAAGCAGAGGAGGAACTACTTACCCTGAAGCAGGGATCACATTGCGTAGCAGACTACGCCCTTGAGTTGCGCACTGTAGCAGCTAGAAGTGGATGGAATCAACCAGTACTTAAGACCATGTTTCGCCAATGATTAAATGCTGACATCGTGACTGAACTGGCATGTCACGATGACCAGCTAACACTGGACTCACTAATCGACCTCGCTATCCATCTTGATTGCCTGCTACGAAGTCGCCACTCAATACGCAGCGAGGTGAAAGTTGCGGTACCGGATTCTCCCATGGAGCCCATGCAGCTGGGTCAGATACGAGTGAGCGCACAGGAGAGACAAAGAAGAAGCCATGAACATCGCTGTTTTTACTGTAGAGAAGAAAAGTACTTCATTCAGCAATGCCCCTCAAGGGTCAATCTGTCCGAGGAGATCATGCAGTCACTAAGCAATATCAGCCAAGGGTGAGTTCAGAATCTGAAACCCAACGCTCATTTTAATCAGTTTTTATAATGCCCGTCATACTGGAGTACTCAGGATTATCTTGTGTCTTAGAAACGCTGATTGACTCAGGAGTGGCGAGCAATTTTATTGATCAGATAACCATCCAGCAACACAACATCCCCATTCGTCTTCTCCTCACACCGCGGTGCATCCAAGCCATTTGTGGAGCCCCCATACGTAACGGATTCATTTTCTGCACTACACCTATATATCTCCATACCAGCGCTCTCCAGCAAGAACAGATCATCTTTCACATCACTGTATCTGCCCAGCATCCCGTGATTCTCTGTTTAACCTGGTTGGAACTTTATAATCCACAAATCTCCTGGGCTCAGAGAGAAATAATTAATTGCTCACCCTATTGCCTTCGTCATTGTCTGCACACACCTGTAATCACGTTGGCAGCTACTTCTATAGAAAACCGTGAAAATAACACCGTCCAAATCCCCAGCAAATACCAGGACCTCAGTGAAGCCTTCAGCAAAATAAAGGCTAGTGGACTACCTCCTCACAGGCCCTACAACTGTGCTATTGACTTGTTACCTCCAGGAATACATCCAGGAGGCGTTGCAGCAGTGTTACATACATCCATCTACATCACCAGCATCGGTGGGGTTTTTTTTGTGGAGAAGAAAGTGGGAGGGTTACGACCCTGCATTGACTATCGGGGCTTAAACCAGTGCTGTGTCAAGTACCTCTATCCCTTACCCTTGGTCCCCATTGCTTTGGAGCAATTACGCTCAGCCACCTTTTTCACGAAGTTGGATCTATGAAGTGCATATAACCTCATCCGAATCCGAGATAGAGATGAATGGAAAATGGGGTTTAGCACCACTTCAGGTAACTACGAATATCTCGTCATGCCGTATGGGCTTTCTAATGCGCCTTCTGCGTTCAAATGTCTCATTAATGTCTTATGTGACATGCTGGGACATAATGTTATCACATACATCAATGACATTTTAACTATTCCAACTCCAAGGAAGAACATATTCACCACATTCGTCAAGTATTGAAAAGACTGCTCCAGAACTAGTTGTACGACAAGGCAGAGAAATTTGAATTTCATAAGGATACCATTTCCTTCCCTCCAAAGCTGTAATTAATTGGCCTACACCCACGACAGTAAAGGAATTACAAAGGTTCATGGGGTTCGCCAATTTCTACAGACGCTTCATTCGCAATTTTATCACCATCGCTCATCCCTTGACATCGATACTGAAGGGAAAACCCAAGCGTCTGCTGTGGAACTCTGATGCCCAAAATGCTCTGGATCAACTCAAGAACGCCTTCAGTACAGCCCCCATTATCAAACATCCCAATCCATCCAGACCATTCATCGTAGAAGTGGATGCATCTGAAACTGGGGTAGGAGCAGTTCTCTCACAAAGGTTTGGGGAAAAGCCTAAACTCCATCCAGTAGCATTCTTTTCAAGAAATCTCTCCTCGTCCGAAATAAATTATGATGTGGGCAACAGAGAACTCCTATCAGTTAAATTAGCTTTTGAAGAATGGTGTCACTGGTTAAAAGAAGCTACACATCCCTTTGTCATCTTTACAGATCATAAAAACTTGGAGTACTTGCGTACAGCAAAGAGGCTGACACCTCGACATACCCGATGGTCCCTGTTTTTTGCAAGGTTCCAATTTACATTGTCATACAGACCCAGATCCAAAAACACAAAAGTCAATGCACATCTGGATCACCCACAAGTTGTCAAGGCCCATGAACACTATGTACTTAATTCCTCATGTGTCATCAGTACCCTCGAATGGAGCTTAACCAGGAGTTAGAAGGCATCCCCTAATCACAAATCACGCACAAAACTCACTACAACACTCAGTTGCCCGTCTCACCCCATTTCAGTGCGTACTGGGATACCAGCCGCCTCTCTTCCCGTGGAATGTGACTGCCACAGATTCACCCACGGTCAATCAGTGGTTCGAGCAGAGCAAACAAGTATGGGCTGACACATATCAGCATCTTCAACTAACCGCAATCATATACAAACGCAATGCTGACCGCCATTGCAGTGAACATCCATGTTACCAGCCCGGCAATAGGGTATGGCTCTCCACAAGGGACATGAAACAACCACACAGCTGCAAGAAGCTCACACCTAGATACACCGGTCCCTTCAAAATCTTCAAGCAAATCAATGAGGTTACTTACCATCTAGACTTATCGCGTCACAGCCGCATCGCACCCTCCTTCCATGTATCTCGTCTGAAACCAGTTGTGAACGGACTGTTAGCCAAAGAGGTGCCCTCTGAGACACCCCCGCTTCCGCTGGAGGGGCAACCTGCTTAACTAATCAAGAAGATTGTCAAGTCTAGACACTGGGGGTAAACTGGAATACTTGGTCAATTAGGAGGGCTACAGACCTGAGGAACAGTGCTGGGTTCCGAAACATGACATTCTGGACCCACAGCTCATCAGAGACTTCCACAACGCTCACCCTGATCTCCCGGCCCCTCGTCCCCGGTGGGGGCCTAAAAATAACTGTGCTCCCGGAGTGAGCCCTTTGGGGGGGGGGGGGGATCTGTCATATCCCAGTCTGGTCAGAACTCAATTTCCCAAGGGTCTACACTCACCTCCAATGCACGCATGCGCTCAGAACTTCCCCGGAGTTCTGATCTCACACACCTGTCAGCAATCACACACTCACACTCACCGCTAGTACTTATAGAGTCATTCACCCAAAAGTGAGTTGCAAAGTATACGTCTAGTTGAGATGTTCGCATTACCAAGCCTTTTCTGAAATCATTTGTTGTCCTCGTTACCTCGACCACAGTTTACATCTTTGACCACGCTTTGCGCCACACAATAGATAGGCGCCACGGGAAGTTAATTTTGAGGTAGATAATGTAATTACATCCTTTCCAAAAAATATTCAAGTATCTAAATATGTTTAAAATTAGCCAAACAAAGGCTATGGGAAGGACAGTGATATTGGAAAAAAATCAGTGAGGTAAGAGGGGTCTGGTTATGAAGAGCTTTATGAGTGAAGATAATGTCCATCTATGGCATTCCAGCAACATGTATGTGCTGGCAGGCTGGCACATGCATTGAAAAGATTGTGAATGTAATAACCATTAATAAGATGGGAGAAAGTCAAACCAATCTTTTTTTTTTTTGTTATAACAATTTTTACTGATTCTCATACACTTTTCAGAGTACAACAAGATATATCAATACAGAAT